>JAVJIF010024389.1:0-29215 GCA_038442645.1 Agave tequilana | reverse complement strand
GAGAGAGAAATGGAAAAAGGAGAAAAGTAAAATATCTGATAAAATTCCGGTATTTGGGAAAACACCGAAACTCCGAAAAGTCTAAAAAATAAAGTAGCTTGGAAAGCTTCCCAAAATTCTCAAAATAATAATATTATTAAAGATTTTTGGTGAAATTAATTTTTAGAAATTCAATCCCATTTTCATAATAAAAATTCTGAAGTCAACCGTTGACACCGGTCTACACCGGGTCGGCCGTTTTGATAAAATCTGAAAAATCTCAGAAAATGTCAGAAAGGAGAAAATATAATTTTAAAAAGAAATATGAAAGCATATGAAGAAATTTGATTCCAATTGTAAACTAAAATTTCTGGAATCAACCAGCGATACTGGCCGACACCAAATCCAGTGGAATTTTGATAAATTTAAAAAAATCTCAGAAAAAGTATTTAGATAGAAAATGTAATTTTAAGAAGTTATGGAAGTCATTTTTAGAATTTCAACTCCGTTTGTAAATTAAAAATCTGAGAATCGAACAGCGGCACCAGTCGACACCGGTTTTGAAGAATTCCAATTTAATTCAGGAAATATTCAGAAAATCATAAAAATCTAAAATATTAGAAAATGATGTTTGAAACTGAAATCGATCAAATCAGAATAGTAGAAAGACCAAATCGAGTAATACTCTAGGATCGGGCTCCCGGTTCAGACTAGGGCTGACTCCGTTCACGAATCCGAATCCATGACAAAGCGTTCATATAAAATAACTCATAATACGAACAAATACAGGAAGTAATTAGAAAATACGATCGAAGAATACGAATACGTAACTAAGTACGTATTCGGGGAGCGAGGTGTTACAGCTGTTGACCAAGATATTAGTAGGTGTTTAGCTTCAACAAAAGAGTTTTGGAGCTAACACGTGTTGATTCAAGAGCTTGCGCAACAAGATCGCATCTAGCACTCGGTTGGAGTTAAGCACGTTGGATCGCGTTTGGATCGAGTCGACTTGGAGAAGGAGTTCTACAAGAAGACTTCAATTTGTATTTAGTTTAGTTTAGATCTTTTGTAAAGTAGATAGTATTGATATGCTCAAGTTCACTCACACACACACACAAAAGTTTCAGTTTATTGTTTTTCGGTTTAACGGTTTTAGATTTCATGTAAAAAATATAGATATATATCTTATATGTATATTGGATTCTATTCATATACAATATGCTTCAAATTTGTTTCAATATCATATTTTTATATTTACACAAGTTTTGGAGAAACAGTTTTCCATTTCAAAGTTTAGTTTTTGAAAAATACGATTTTTGTCTAAAGGCTAAATTTCAATATCACAAAAATGGTTCATATAGCTTGTAATATGTGTTGATTTTTTATCACACATGTTTGGTATTCAAAGATCTTACAAGAACTTATTCTTGTAAATTTATATGATTTTATGAGATTTTACAGAAGTTAAAAAGACAAGTTTTTAATCCCTAATACTTCAGCCAGATCAACTGGCGGTCGACCGGACCGGTCGACCGATGTGCACGAGACATGCACAAAGGCTAGCCACAACGGCTGGTCGACCGTGCGGTCGGCCGACTGAAAGCACCCCAAGTGCGGGTGCTTGGCCCAGTCGACCGGGCGGTCGACCGATGGCTTGGCCCGGTCGACCGGGCGGTCGACCGGAGGTACAACGGTCAGAAATATGACTGTTGACCGGTCGACCGGAAGCACAACGGTCAGAAATATGACCGTTGGCCGGTCGACCAGCCGGTCGACCAGAAGGGCAATTCTGGCTTTTCCAAATTGCCAACGGCTAGTTTTTGGAGATGGTTATAAATATCCATCTCTTGGGCTGTTTTCATGAAGAATTTCAAGAGCAAAATTTTTTATCTTTCCTAGTGTTTTAGCAGCAAGTTTTCAAAGAGTTTTTGGGCTAAAAGATCTATCTTTTATTTGTTTTCAAGTGATCAAAAATCAAAGAAAAAGAGAGTCTTAGGGAAATTGTTTTGATCTTCATTTCAATTTCATTCTAGAGTTTTCTCCCAAGTATTTTTCTTTGTGATTTGTTTTTCAAACACTTAGTTTTCTCACACTTGAGCTATCAACTCTATCCTATCTATAGGATCTTGTTTTTGTGGGAAAGAATTGGTTTGTGGTGTATTAAGACCACCAAGTGTTGTAATCCTCTTTACTTTGAGTTTGTGTTCATCCCTCTTGTGTAAAGGTGATTATGGAAGAGTTTGAGTTTGTTGGTATCCCTCTAAGTGTAGAGGTGATTGAGGTTAGAGTTTTTGCTTTGTGCCTATCCCTCTAAGTGTAGAGGTGATTGTTAGAATTTTGGCTTTGTGCCTATCCCTCTAAGTGTAGAGCTGATTGTTGTTGTTTGGCATAGTGCCTTATCCCTCTAGTGAGAAGTGATTGTTGTTGTGCATTGCCTCTTGGGTAGAGGTTGTGTTTTTGGAGAGAGGAGTTGTGTACTCCTAGTTTGTATTTGCTAAATGCTCGGGGGAGGTTCCCTGTGTGGGAAGTCCTGTGTAGACGCATAGTGGAAATTCTTTTGTGTGAAGGCGGGGACGTAGAGCAGTGGCTCGAACCTTGAAATATCTCGGTGTTTGCGATTGATCCACTATCTCTAACTCTCTTTTATATCTTGCATTGATTCATATTGTTCATATCACTTATATGCTTAGTATTGTTCGTGTGTCTCACTAGTGTTGAACCAAGAGAGCTTCATATAGCATTTCAACTCTTATTTAGAGGATTTAGAGGAGATAGTCCAGAGCTCGTTACCGAAAATTCGGCTACACTCTTAGGTTACACTTAGTGTGTTACAATTAGATTTTAATTCTACATCATTTGTCATTAAATTAGCCATATACCTATTCACCCCCCTCTAGGTGTATTTTTCAACCCATTCCCCTAATCCTATGACCATAATTTTCAAAATAATTTCTACTCTTCACAGAGTCAGTGAGGATTCACCGCCCCTGAGTTAAATTGTCAATCACCTTGTCTGTCATGTTCTTTGTCCCATTTTGCTTCTTATACTCCTTTTTCTGGCCCACCAATTGAAGAAAAAACTGAATTAGAAAGAGTTTGGAAGCCATGTTAGAGGCCCACAAATAATTTGAAAATATGAGGGCTTCATCATCTCCACAAAATTTTCAAATCTAAGATCCTTACTCCATTTTCAAGCCCACAACAAGAAGAAGAACCTATTGACTTAGAAAAAAGTATGAAATTCGCAAATGATTTCTTCAATAAGTTAGAAGCACAAATGAATGACCTGAATAAATGTTGAATACTAGGGATGAGGAAACTCTACCTAACACATTAGTGTCCATTCCCGATTGCTCTAGCCAAATTGATAGGAATAAAGAATCATATTGTTTTGAAAATCAAGATTCAATTTCATCATACCAACTTGAACTTGACCAAAATTAAATCCTTGACACTTTGGCAAGTTATTCATTTCCTGAAATTGAACTTGAAGACGAATGTGAACATGAGCTTCAATTTAGCGATTCGAGTCCAATCCTTGAATCAATATCGACTCTTGTAGTGTTACCTGAGCTAAGTAACATTCTTGAGCCAGTTTTGATTCTCATAATTCCTGAACTTGGATCGATCATTTCACTGATTCACATTCTTTTCGTGAACAAAAATCAAGATTTAATTCATTACATCCATTTGAACTTACCCAAAGATTTGAAAATCATTTTGACATTTCAGTAAGTTATCCTTTCCAGAAATTGAACTGATACAAGAATGTGATCCTAATCCACAAGTTGATAATTCTATTTCACTTTTTGATTCAATAATGACTTTAGTATCTTTACCAGATTTTTTTCAAATTCTGGAGTTAATATTGAATCTTATACCAGTATACTGTGAAATTAAATCACCAATATTTTACGATTATATTCCATTAATGGGGAAGTGTGTGAACATTAATTCTCTGATTTGGACCCCATTTTTGAACCTATTTCTACTCTCACTTTTGAATATCGACTTGATCTAAGTCAAATCCCGAGTCGGTATTTGTTCCTATTCTGTTTGAGCCCAATCAATCATCTTCCACAACTACACTTCATTATTGGGCAAAGGTGTTGAACAAAAGGACTCAAGAAAATTTTTTAAAATTAAAAATTCAATGGGGATAATTTTTTAAATAAAATCATACACTTGTACATTCTTTTATGGGTCATAGTAGAGATGTCATGGTGGGTTCCTTTGAGATTCATAATTTTTGGATTGGATCGCATTTCATGGACCAATCAGGCCACCACTGGAACCACCACCCTGAGGTAATTTTTCGTTCCCTATTTGTTTTATGCATATACACATTCACGATCTATTGAGGATAATGCATGAGATAAGTGTGGGGAAGGGTTTACTAGCGTAGTTTCTTTTATACTTTTTTTACAAAATTTTTAGATTTTTCTTTTGTATTAAAATCCTTTTCTTTTTTCTTATAAAACTTTTTGAAATAAAAGAAACAGTTTTTTTAAGGAACTAGGAAGACCTAAAATTATAAATTCTTAAGCCGAGTCAAAATTATAAATTTTGTTTAAATCTTA
Source organism: Agave tequilana (assembly GCA_038442645.1). Taxonomy (NCBI): domain Eukaryota; kingdom Viridiplantae; phylum Streptophyta; class Magnoliopsida; order Asparagales; family Asparagaceae; genus Agave; species Agave tequilana. The sequence continues at coordinate 24,656 of JAVJIF010024389.1, read as the reverse complement.
GAATAGGGAGGTAAGATTAAAAATATAATTTAATCTTGAATTTTTTGCCTTAGATATATGCACTTCACACTTACACAATTTTTGAGATTGAAACAAAGACTGAAAATGTCATAAAAATAAAGAAATATAAAATATATGAAAAAAATTATATATTAATAAATATCACTTATTAAAGCTGGGTAATTATGCCTCAGAAAGCATGATTATTCACGTTTAAAACAGTGGACAAAAATAAAATAATCCCCCTTAGTTTTGTGACCTTGTTTGCTCGAGTCCTTAAGCTCGAGGGATATTTTCTCATATGTTACCTTAAAACCATCTGGTTTGGGAGTCACCGACTAAAGGCTCACTACCCGGTAAACTAGAAAGCTTAAAAAACTAAAAGAAGGAAAAAAAAGAGAAAAATTTTATATATACAAATAAATGACATGAAAGTTAAAATTGATATCTCATAAAATTTTCAATGTTCACAAAGTGCATTTTATTTAAGAGTTTTATGAAAGATCAAAGAATCAATTCAATTTCAAAATCTTTACCTTTAATTTATAACAAGAACTTGCATTTAGATTTAGTTTAAGGAAGAATAATATCTAGTTAACTCATGACCTTGGACAACAATTTTCTCTATTTCAAAAATGTGTTTTCAAAATACTAACATTTGATTTATTTCTTTATGAATTTTGTGGGTGTAATCCGCTGAAAACCCTTAGGAGACACAACTTCTCCTCTAGGGGAAACCTAGAGGCTTAATGGCTTGTTACACATGCTCAGTGAATCGCGTCACTTGCGAAAGTCGTGTAATAATCTTCTTAGTTAGTTTTTCTACTTTGCTTGGGACGAGCAAAAGATAAGCGTGGGGTGTGATTAGTCTCCAAAATTGCATATTTCATACCACATCTTCACATTTATTTAATATTAAATTCTGTTAATAATACCTCTCTTGTATGTTTCTAGATCCATGGTATGAAATGAAGAAGAAGCCCAAAAATCCCATTTATTTGGTGATTTTTTGAGCCTAAATATAACCATTGACTTTGAGAAGCCTATCTGCCAATTCTGGGAGCAGATTCTGACAAAGCGACATGAGGTACAAGGAGTGGTGTGCAGCAGGAGGCTGCACACCCTGGCGCGGCGTGCACGGCCCGAGAAGGGCCGCAGAAACACATCAAAAATCGCGTTTTCGCAGCCTTCTGGTGGGCCATGTGTCGAGCTTCGGCGCGTGGCCCCGTATACCTCCCCTGGTGCCCCATTTGCCTATAAATATCCCAGATTGGCCAGATTTCTAGAGATGAGGTTTTGTAATGTAGTTTTCTCCCTTTTGTGCAGTTAGTTGTCTTTCTTCTTTCTTTTGTTTTTCTTTTCTTTTCTAGATCATGTAATAAGAAGAAAGTTATACATAGTTGAAAGTTAGGGATTTTGTAATGGAGGGTGACACTCTATGAAAGATTCTTTCTTTATCTCTATGAAAGTTAGGGTTTTCTTCTCTCTAACTCTTTACATGCTTAGCTTTTTCTCTCATGGCAACTAACCACTAACTTGCCAACTCCTTACTTGATAATCCACATGAATCTAATAGCCTCTACTTGGCTTTGCTCTTGCAAGAGTAATTAATGGCTCATAATGATGGATTCTAATACTCTAACATCTAACTCTCTAACAAGCTAATATTACTTTATTCCATGCTTGCTCTAGTTAGTTTTGATGGTTTAAATGTAGCTTGCACCTGTTTATTTGAGTTTGGCTGTGATGAGTGATCTTATGGGGTCATACTTTGTAAAGCTCTTGAACCAAGGACTAGTGATGGCTAAGGATACATGTGAGGCAACTATCACTAAAAGATTAACATATTGGTGTAGTCATTAGTAGTTATTAGCCATAAGTTTTCTTTTCTTTTTTTACTTTGTTTTAGAAAATATAGAAAACCAAAAATACCTTTTCTTCAATGTTTCTTTGTTTCCATCGCACTCTTTTCTATTCATTCTTTGTTTTCTTTTCTCTTGATTCTTTGAAACATAGAAGAACCGTTAACATACACGTGAACATACCGTGAAAGCTTCCATCGCCTCCCGCCCTTGTGGATTCGACCCGTTTAGCCTCTATACTATAACGGAAGTATCGAGGAAGTCAAAGCATGCACTTTTAACTTCTTATTTCAAAATACACACTTTTCGTGTACGGTTTCCCCCGATCAAGATGTGAACTAGCTCTTCGGAGCGGAGTTTTTCTTGTTGCTCAGATAATCCCGTAAGTCTGTGTTACCTGGATCCAACTGATCCAATACGGAGACTCACAAAAACTGGATGTTAGCCCGCTTAGGTTGAGAAATCCTAGGCTTAGCCTTCAAGGCTTTTTGCTTAGTTGGAGACCAAGATAGTATAGCTTCACTGCCGGATTTAGCTTCGCACGGCGAAGCTGACATAGCACATTGTGCTTGAGCTTTGCTACTGGAGGGAAACTAACAATGTAGCAGTATTTAGGTTCACACTGCGAAACTATCATAGTACAAAGTGCTTTCGTTGTTGGAGGCAAACTTAGCACTGTTGTTCTTAACTTCGCACTGCGAAGTTGTCATAGCACAAAGTGCTTTAGCTTTGCTGCTGGAGGTGAAGCTAGCAGTGTAGCGCTGCGCTGGCGCTGTCAGCGAAGTTAGATTAGCTCCGCTGCTTGGCTGGGCTATGCTGGTGCCGCATGGCGCTTTGGCCTTAGCTTCACTAGATGAGCGAGCTTTGTCCTTAGCTCTATTGAGAGCTGAAATAGTCTCACAGTCAAAGACTATTTTAGATGAAGCTGAATCAAAAGATTCGTCTTTGACTTGGCGAAAGGCTAAGTTAACCCCAACATGGGCTGTTGCGAGCTCAGACAGAGCTAAATTAGTTTTGCTGGAGAAGATTGTAGCAGGTATGCGCAGGACCTTAGCTTCGCATGAAGCTGGTTGAGCCTCGTATGAGGCTAAAATAGGCTCGCATGGAGCCATGCTAGTCTCAACAAAGACCAGCTTTTGCTTTCAAGCCTTGACTAGAGGAGCTTTGGTCAAGGAAATCCTCCGGTGCTTACGCACGTTCAGGGAGGCTTGCTTTACCCCCAGAAAGAAGCTGCTCAAACTTCTCTTAGTCAAAATTAATGACCAAAGTCTCAACAATAGACCCGAGGGTCTGATCCTCGCATTGCGACACCACAGTCTCAGTAGTGGAGAATGCTTTTCCCAGCGGAGTTGCCATCTTGTTTTTCATTGATCTGAAAAAGGGAAAAACTTACAAAATTGTTGTAGAAAATTATAAGTAATTAAATAAGAAAATTATAAGAATCTTCTACTGAGATTTTTAGGGAAGTGTGTCGATGGAAGTCTGGTCAGCGCGTGACAACTTTATTCTGTTGACAATGCGAGCGATCGATTTTTGAATGCTACTGCTTGGGAATTTCTTCTCGTCTGGTTTCGGAGATTTCTTGAGAGAGGAAGATCTTAGGATATTAGCACCCTGAATTTATCTTTTAGAATTAGAGAAGTGATTCTTTAAATTCTTGGTAGCGAGAGAGTAGATCTCTTATTAGCTTAAGCTTTGAAGCCACCAAATAAGCTTTATGCTCTTCAAAAGCCCTTTTGGACTTGAATTTCTTCAATATCCTGAGCCTAGCCTACTAGTGGGCTATTTATAGGCTCAATAGGGAGTTATGATTCTATTGATTGTCTCCTCTTAATGAGGGATCATGGGTATAACTACTTATTAATCCCCCTAACTTAGTGGGGTGATTACCTTAAATCCAGTGGAGGTGAGGCTAGCCTGTTCAGGCGAGGCTAGCCAGTTGAGGCGGGGCTAGATAAAGCTTCAGGTGAAGTTATAAGTTAGCCTTTAGCGGAGCTAAGCCAAGCTTTAGACGAAGCTATCATAGAGCTTCAGGCGAAGCTATCATAGTAGATTAGCTTCAGGCAAAGTTAGAAGTTAGCTCACCACGAAACTATGTAAAGCTTCATGCGAAGTTAGAAACTTGGCCTTTTAGCTAGGCTATAAAGCTTCAAGAGAAGCTAACCCCTTTGGGCTCATGCGAGGCCAAGTGTTGAGCTGATTTAACCTTCTAGGCCGCTTAGGCCTCTTTGAAGGCAATACTTAGTTTACTGTCTGCTTCTCTGGATTGATAGGATCCAAGTCACTGCTTTGTCCCTTAGGGATGGGCAGAAACCTATCGTTAGCTTGTCTACGACTCGTCTTTTGTAAATGTTAGACATTATTCAGATCGGTTGAAGTGTTGTCTTGGAGTTTGTCTTTTTGGAGTGTCAACATCACTGACTTCCCTCTCTCGAAAGAGATCCTAGAGTGCGAGTTTTTGAAGAAGTTCTAAATTCTGACCTTTGACTACTACTCCAGAGCTAGTAATACGGTCCAACACATCTGGCATTTTTGAGACAATATGGGGGTCTATTCTCGCAATGACCTGCTTATGTGCCTAACTTTTTCATTTAGTCTAAAAGGTGTGGCCTCAGATTGGTTCTACTCTCTGTCGCTGCATTTGCTCCACAATTTTGAGGAGATAACTGAGGCATTCCTCACCCACTATGTCTCCCGCTGAGTAGCCAAGAAGAACAACCTCACCTTCTCACCGTCAAAACGAGACCCAATCACTAATAGAAAATCTGTCAAATTACGTCAAAAATTTGTGTCAACATTTTTAGATGCTTAATTTAGTACTTCTTAGGAAAGGGATTAAGGGCCGAAAGCCCGAAGATTGGTGGTTACTTAATTAAGGAACGTCTTTGACGGATAACCTCCCACCAATCTTGCCCTGACCTGGCTGATTAGCTTGTGGTCAAAGTCTACATTATACCTCCTGTGGACAATCAACCAGTTAGGAGTTGTCTAGGTCAAGGTTACCTTAGACTAGGCTTGATTGTTTTCTTTTCTTGACTATTGGTGAACTTGTTTGTGATTGTGTTTGTGTATGCAAGTGTGGTCAAGAGACCCTTAAGAGATGGCGGAGGAGGGAGGGATGGCAAGGTGGGGTGACCTAAGGGTGGGGCGTAGAGGGGGGAGAAGATGGCAGGTGGGGAAGGCGGAGACGGCGGCGAGGAAAGGAGAGGGGAAGGGGGGAGGGAAGAGGCGGGGGGAGAGGGGAGGCGAGAGGAAGATGGCGGTGGAGAAGGAAGGAGATGGAGGTAGAGGAGGAGGTGGCGGCGAGGAGAAAAGGATGGCGGGGTGGGTGAGGAGGGAGGGGAGGGCGGGGTGGGGGGAGGAGAAATGAGATTCAGCTGACCTAGGGCATGGTTTAGAGTGTTTTATTGCATCGAATATTTGACGCAATAATATAATATTGCGTCAGATATTCTACGCAAATTCTTGCAATTTTTTTGCAGCAAATATATATTGCTTCGTAGATTCGTTGCAATATTATATTATTGCGTTGGAAATTCGACGCAATAATATAATATTGCGTCAAGTATCCGACGCAAGAATATTTTTAGCCATTTTTTTGCGGGAAATATATATTGCGTTAGAAATTTGACACAATATTATTGAATTTTAATTTGTAATGTGGGAAATTAACTATCGTGTACAATTTTGCTACTATTTTATTTTCTCACCTGAAGTCGTGATGTGCCTATATTGCGTCGATTTGCGATTTTTGATGTAAATTTTGCGTCGAATCACTATTTGACGCAAATTTTGTAGCGCAATCTAGTTGTTTTTAGTAGTGAGTGACAACCTCAAGTCGCACATCAGCTATTTTCAAAACCAGCTCGCCAAGGTGCCTAACTGCAGTGACATTGTCTCTACGCTTGCGCTCATCAGTGGGATGCATATTTCTCACTCCTTGTACAAGTACCTACTGAAGCATGACATCACCCGGATGAGTGAGGATCTATTCTGAACCAACCGTACATCTAGTTAAAGGAAACAATGAAGAGCTCTGTCAACCAGTCTTTAAAAAGTGGTAACGATGGAGAAAATTCGAAGTCGCGACACGAAGCTCCCACCCATGCTGATAACGAGAATCGAGGGCGAGCATCCTACAAAAGACAAGTGTTTCCGGTCTTCTCTTCTAATCCTCCTCAAACCTTAAAGATGGAACAACACTTTACTCCGATGAGGCTTCTCATCAATAAAGTTTTTAATCCCATCAACGACCAACTATTGGTGAGGCGCGCCGAGAGCAATTTAATATGACCCTACACTCTCAGAAGTAGAAGAGTATTATTCTTATCATGATAGTAAAGTACACCATATAGTCTACTGCAAGAGCTTCTAGCGGTACCCGGAAGAACTTTTCCGCCAAGCCTTTCTCAATGAGTACATCCTTACAGCCGAGGCAACCTCTGGTGTAAAACAGCAGAGCGCTCCATCTCCTACTCAACCACAACACGTGATCACCCAATACAATGATTTGCTCCCGCTAATAAGACAGGGGAGTATCTCCACTAATAACAGCTCATGTATTTCAAAATTCGTGTATTTTATTTAAATTATCAAATAAAAATCACATTTTGTTTCTGACTGTTTCAGCTCACTCTACTGTTGGGAATCCCCCCACTCAGAGTTTCACCAAGTTCACCGCTTCGCTGATGGATCTTACCCCTGTGAATTCAGCTTCGTTGATGGTGCCACCCCCACTTTGAATTCAATTCTTGCACGCTCTATTAATGGGTTCCACCCCCTCTCGGAGACGGCAACGCAAGCACTGCTTATGAGCCCTCTCTCGATTAGCCTATAGGTAGTTGAAACCCTTCATTTTTGGATCCCCAGCTCGGAGTCCCTACTCTGCTGTAGAGATTCTCCCTCTCAGAGCCCTTAATACTTGCACACTCCCCGGTAATGGCCCCAAAATTTAATCGCTAAAAAGCACGCACAAGAATAAGTAAAAGAGTGATGGTCGATGTTATTGTTTTAGCGATTCTACCATAATAGCGAAGTGGCTATATGAGTCGTATCCACAAACAGGGAGAGCGATGAAAGTTTGAATGCGGCTTCTTTATTTGTGATAAAGATGTTTCTTGTCTTAAATAAAGAATAAAAAAAAAACAAGTGGTGTTTCAAAAATTGATTAGATTGTTTTGAAGATTGAAAAAGTGATTTTTTAGTTTTTGCAAGGGTAAAAATACATGGTTAACTTTCTACTAATTACTCCTACTAATCTCTAATTTCTTGAAGATGTAGTTCACAATGGATCATAGGCAAGCATAAGCTTTATGTATAAGAGCTATTCACGTTAGAGATCGAATGAAAGTTCTTTCCTTCTGTAGCACCCCGTTCCCGGGATACGTACCCAGATGTGTATCCTAATTTCGACCATATTGTTCAATTTTCTTCCAGTATGTGTTCATGCGTTGTGATTGCTTATATTATTGAGTATCGGATCTAGATTCTCAGACCTAGAGTAAGCCCTGACCCGGACTGAGAACCCGGTACCAGCCAGTAGCCCGATTTGATTTTCTGATAGTCTGATTTGATCGATTTCAGTTTTAAACACTGTTTCTAATATTTTAAATTTATCATAATTTTCTAGAATTTTTCAGAATTTTTCTGCAAAATCTTCAAAACCGGTGTCGGTCGGCATCGCTGACTGATTCCCAGATTTTTTTTTGTTCTTAAATGAGATTAAATTTTAAAACAACTTTCACATTACTTCTTAGAATTTTATTTTCTATTAAAAACATTTTTTGAGATTTTTCTAAATTTATCAAAATTTGACCGATTCTGGTGTTGGCCGGTATCGCCGGAAGATTCCAAGATTTTTAATTTGAAAATTGCATTGAATTTTTTGAATCTGATTTCAGCGAGTATCTTAAATAATATTTTCTATTTTTGAGAATTTTTTGGGATGATTCTGAAACAGTCGAATTTTCGCCTTATTAAAATAATAATATTTATTACCGGTTTTATCTTTTCGTACTTTTTCCTTCCCTACTCCACTACTTTATACTTCCAAAAATTATAATAAATAAATTATTTAATAATAAAAATTTTAAACTATTTTATTTTATTTTCTTATTAATTTTTTTCTTTTTTTCTTTAACTTTCTTTCTTTTCTTCTTTTCTTTTCTTCTCCTTCACTCCACCACCCATCCTTGCAACTCCTCCAGCGCAGCAACAGCTGCAACTCTAGCAGCAGCAGCAAGCAATCTCCATCCCAGACCATCCTCATTCATCATTTCATCTACTTCTTCTCTATTAAACCTTCCAACTTCAATTTCCTTATTCATTTCAAAAATCTAAAATCAAACTTCATCTTCAACCCACTCAACCAACTCACGCACCCAACCCACCACCGCCGCCTCCACCATCACCGCCGCTGCCGCCGCTCTAGCCACCGCCGCCACACCCCCTACCTCCCCTCTTCTCTTCCACACTTCCACCATCTCCAATTTCCCCTCCTTTCCTCCAATTTCAACCAAACACATCCCACCTCCATCTTCTTCTTCTTCAAAATACACCACCAATTCCATCAAATTCTCCACTTCCACCACCCCATCACCTCCTCCTCCTCCTCCTCCTACTCCCCAATACCACCAATCATCACCACCACCACCACAATCATCACCACCACCACAATCACTACCACCAACCACCATCACCAACTCCAACAACAATAACAACCCACATCACAAAACACCCCCTCCTCTCCTCCCGGGGCGCGCGCTGTTGACACTTTAAAAAAGACAAGATTCTGACTGGCCTGAACAATGTCTAAACTTGTTGACATTTACAAAATACAAGTGACAGACAAGCTGACGACCGGTTCTGTACTTGTTGACATTTACAAAAGACAAGTGACAGATAAGCTGGCAACCAGTTTTCACCCATCCCCGAGGGACAAAGAAGCAACTTGGACTCTACTGATCCAGTGAAGCAGACAGTGAGCCCAGATTGTCTCTAAATAGACCTCAGCAGGTCTAAGATGCTAGCACTTAGCATCACATGAGCCCAAAGGGATAGCCTTGCCTGAGAGGCTAAGATCACCTAACTTCGCCTTGAAACCATTCACAGCTCCGTCAGGAAGCTAACTTATAGTTTCGCCTGAAGTGCTCAAGTTGACTCCACAGAGAGTTAGCTTCGCTCAAAGCCACACGCAACCACGCAGAAGGATGTTCGGTAGTTTCGCCACAGATGTTATCTAGCTCCGCTGAAGAGCTTTCTTCTGACTTCGCCAGATGTTTCTTCCAGCTCCGCTGCGAGCTCGACGCGGGCAGCTCCGCTGCGGGTCCGTCATGGTCAACCTTTGACCAACTAAATCTCCAGATGAGATCAAATCTATTCAGAATCAAGATCAAATCCAATCAAGATCAATCTGAGATCAAATTTAGCAGTGATTGCCATAATCTCTTGACTCTCCTAAAACGAGTAAGAGGATCAGGGGAAATCTTCCAATTATATGGAAAGGATCAAAACAAAATCAGGAGACCGATCTACCTGTTACTTTTAGCTTCGCAAAAGCTGATTCTAGCCTCGCAGCAAGGTTACTTTCCAGATTTGAACAGATTTGATTCAATCTGTTTCTATATTTTCAAGGGACAATTATACCCCTACTCTCCCTATAAATAGCCCACCAGGGGCACAAAGAGAGGGATCGACAGAAGAAGAGACGCACACACGCAAGGACGTACAGACGACCGTGCCACAGAGAGAGGCTAAACAGAGATTTATTCTCTTGCTTCCAAAAATTCAGAGACTTCAGAGAATCACTTCTCTAATCAGGGTGCTGATACCCTAATACCTTCCTTCCTCCCAAGGAATCTCCGGAACCAGGCGAGAAGGAATTCCTAAGTGAAGGCGGTTTTGAGAAGTAAAAAGAGGGTTCTACCAACCTTCTGTTCTTCGATTCCCCGAACCAGGCGAGAAGGGAATCTCATCGCTCGCATCGTCAAAGGGACAAAGTGGTCGCGCGCTGACCAGACTCCTACCAGCACACTTCTCCAGAATCTCCGAGGAGATCTACTTGTAATCTTTTGTGTTACTTGTAATTTAGCTCCTCGACCCTTTTCTTATTTGTAAGTTTTCCCCTTTACAAATCAATGGAAAACACGCGCGCGCTGCCCTCCTCCTCGGCGGCGCCGCAGCCGCCAGGCTGCCGGCGGTAGCCGGCCGGCAACCCCCTCCCTTTCATTTTTTTTTCTTTCTTTCCTTCTTTCTTTCTTCTTTCTCTCTTTCATTCTTTCTTTCTTTTCATTTCTTTCCCTAAATAAAACACTCAATTTCCCACTTCCCTAAAATACCCTCCACCATTCACTCAACTACTTCACTATATTTACAACTCTACCCCCTCCCCTTTTAATTCCTATTTTCCCTTTAAAAAAACCCTACCCTATTTTCTCTCTCCTTCATACAACTTTCTCTCTCCTCTCTCTCATTCCCTCTCTAATATATATATATATTTATAATTATATATTTTAATATACAACTATGGGCTAGTGGATTTCTCGTGCGGATCGCTGATTTTTTGGACTTTTAACCGGTATTTCACCCCGGTTTCAGGCGAGTGCTTTTAATACATTTAAAAATAAATGCTCGTGTATTTATAACATGGAATTGATATGTGGATATTTTAGCATGCCTAGCACTTGTTACCGTAATTTTAGTACTTGATATCATGCTATGCGATTAATATATGATGTTGTACTCGGTATTTACCCGACCCTGGACATGTTACACTTTACACGTGACATTTGACACCGACCCTAGACATGTTATACTTGATATATGATTTATGACACCAGCACACGGTATTTACACCGGGACTTGGCATGTTACAGTTGATATATGATTTATGACACCGGTACTCGTATTGCACTGGTACTCAGTATTTACACCGACACTTGGCATGTTACACTTGGGGTCTGTTTGGTTGTCGTAACTGGCCGTAATTCGTAGTTGTAATTGGTAAAGTCTTTTACAATTGTAAATGAGTTACATGTATGTAAATTTTACGGTGTTTGGTTGGTAATATAAAATTGTAAAGTGGGAAAGTGTATTGTACTTTACAGTGTTTGGTTATCGTAATGTATAAGTCGTAAGTGAAAAAGTTGACCACAAAATTAACTATTTGGTGATTTTAAAAGTTTTAATACTGCAAATAAATATTAAAAAGTTAAATATTAAAAAAATTTAATATTAATATAAAAAATATTACAAATTTGTATGACCACAAAATTAACTGTAACTGGGCTGTAAGTGAGTGGTAACTGGGTTGCAAGTGAGTGTTAGTTGAGTTACGTAAGTCTTTTACGAATTACGGTCCAAACAAACGCCGTAGTTGTAACTGGGTAGTCATTTACGAATTACGGAGTTTTACGCGAAACAAACGGCCCCTTGATATATGATTTATGACACCGGCACTCGGTATTTACACCGTACTCAGTATTTACACCGGCACTTGGCATGTTGCACTTGATATATGATATATGACACCGGTACTCGGTATTTACACCGGTACTCGGTATTTACACCGGCACTCGGTATTTACACCAACCCTTGCCATGCTATATTTGACACCGGTACTTGCCATGCTATACTTGACACTTGATATCTGACCCCGATACTTGCTATGCTATACCTGACCCTGATATATGACACCGGTACTTGCCATGCTATACTTGACACATGATATATAACACCGGTACTTGACATGTTATACTTGACACCTGACACCTGTATTACCTAGCATATTTATGATTATTATACTGTTACCAGATATTTGGTACTCCTGAACTCCTGTACTCCTGAACTCCTATACTCCTGTATTCCTGAACCCCTGAAAAAGGGTGACTCCAAATATTATACTCCTGTAATTCCCATAGTTAGAGAATCATGGTTATACTGTATACACTTGTGGACATTATCTTTGGGCAATATACACATATATAATAAAAGTACTTAACTTACACTGGGTGGGGGAAACTGATGGAAAACGGTATGATGTCATATTTATAATGGTGATATTTCTGAAGTGTCGTGTGGGGCGCGTAATGATAAGTCCCCAGAAGCAGTTGCCTGTACTCTTGAGCTAGTCCGGGCAGAGACGGGACCCACTATAAATATGAACCATCAGATTTATCAGTTTCCAAATAATAACTCGTCTTATTCATAAGTGGATGGTGTGTGCCGGTAGCACATACAAAAGCATATGAATCGGATGAATAACATAAAACAACCAAACAGTAATAATGTTAGGGACGTGTGATATTTGGTCTCTCCTTTGTTCGGGCCCTGGTGCTCACATATCAGACCCGGGTAAGTTCTACAGAGTACGAACTCTAGTATGACTATCGGTGATGTGAAGCGCTGGTAGGGAGGCGATTGAAATATCAACGGTACTGATTATTATTATTGGATCAATTAAAATGCAACACCTTTATATTCTCCAGTTGTAGTATTATATTTTGAGTTGACACCCTACATTATAACATATGATATATGTGGCATAATGATTACTACTGACACACTCTAGTTCTGTTACCCTGAGGACAACTCAAGTTATATGAACTCAGATGATGGTGACATCGGATATGTAGTATATAGATGAGGGTATTCTTATTTGGATTATCTCCTCGACGTATAAACCCCATGAATCCAAAATCTAAGCTTATACAACTAGTTTTGTCCATACTAATATTTATCGCGTATTTAGTGTATTTATCACATGTTTGCTATATTTTGTCGCATGATTATGTGTACCTATGCTCTCTATACCGTTTTCCATGCATGTTTTTCCGATTTAGACTTATTGATATACATGATTTACTTGATCTCGGATTTACTGTCATTTTCCTTATATTACTTGTCTTTTCCTGTACCTGCATGCTTGGACCACATCACTTGATCATGTACACGTGTGCCTATTATGCACGCTATTTGGCTTTATAATATGTACTCGCTGGGGTTGCTAACAACCCCAGATTCTCATGTCCAGATCTTGGAGTTTAGACCGTGTTGATCTTGCTATAGCTGATCAGAGTGCGCAGTGGATCCTCCCGTGGTAATCGGAGTGCAACAGAAGCTCGGACATCGCCGTAGTTCTTCCTCCCAGATTTTCTCCTGTTTGGCTCTTAAGGTCCCTCTTGCCGTATCATGAGCATCTCTCAGTTTTTATTATGTATATCCCTTCATGTATTGTACTCTTGTATTTTCTAGTGATGTAATATTCCTGTAATATTGTATCACTTTCTGTGATAACCATATACATGTACTATTCTGTTGGAATGTATATTACCACTGTGCTTCCGCCTCTGATTCTTGCCTGTACTGAAGCTTAGCGGATATACGTGAGGGTATTTTCGACCTGCGTATATACGTCACAGTGGCGTCCCCGTACCCGTGGGATTGGGGCGTCACACCTTCACTTAGCTTTATACGGCAAAACTGGAACATTTCCGTATCAAGATCCGATTGAAGGCAAGAACAAGGGAAGAAAACAAGTACACTATTGGTATCGATAAAGATAAATAGAGATATCTTTAACTTACGAAAACAAATAGTGTTTACAATCTATAAATCATCTAAAATGATTAAGCATGAAATATAAAAGTGATAATACTTGTAAGTAAGTTAGAGTTAAATCCTCATCTTAAGATGTCATTCCTCTTTTTTGCACAAGGCTTGTTTGACACTATGACTCATTTGGGTTATCAATCAAGTTGTAGAAATTAGTGACTTAGTAGTAGTTAACCATGCAATGAAAAAATTAGTTAGATATGAGTAAGAAAAACAAGAGAGAAGAAGTTAAAGAAAAAAGTTCTACACTAGTGTAAGGAAATAAAAGCAAGTAAAAACACCAAGGAATGAAAAGAAGAAGGAGAAGTATTATTTGTATAAGATTGTCACCATCACATATAACTTGTACATACTCTCTCTCTCTCTCTCCTCTCTCTCTCTCTCTCTCTCTCTCTCACTTTAATGGCTAAGCTAAGTTAGAGAAAGAAGAAGACAATAAAAGAAAAAAAAGAAAATACAACAACAAACTAGCTGAAACTCTCTATTCTCTGCATATATCCTTCTCTATAAATCCCAGGGGTATTTATAGGTGCAGGAGGAAAGAAACAAGGGGGACAAAAACTGGCTCAAAGTACTGGCTGAGAGGACCAGTATTGCCACAAAAACGCGACAAAAGCCGCATTTTCGCGGCTTCTCTGGCTCTGCCAGAGTGCCGTCGCCTGGTATGATTTGATGCTCGTCCCCCTGTCAGTTGTGCAGTCTGGTTTCTGCATATCTGCATCCGATTTTGATAGACTAGCTCTCCAAGGTCAATGGCTATAGTGTAGGCTTTAAATCACCAAATAAATGGGATTTAGGTCTTCTTCTTCATTTTATGTGTAATACCCCCGTTCCTGGAATACGTACTTAGTTGCGTATTCAGTTTTTCGATCGTATTTTTTTTTCGATTTACTTCCTGTATTTGACCGATTTCAGTTTCAAATATTATTTTCCAATATTTTAGATTTTATATGATTTTCTGGAATTTTCCTGAATTAATTGAAAATCTTCAAAACCGGTGTCGACCAGTGTCGCTGATCGATTCCGGATTTTTATCTTACAAACAGTTAGGAAATTCTAGAAAGTCCTTTAGGCATTATTTCTTAGAATCGTATTTCTTACCTAAATACTTTTTCTGGGAATTTTGTGATTTTATGAAAATTCCACGGAGTCGGTAGCTAACTGATTCCGGGATTTTTAGTTTTAAAACTATAAATTATTTCTCCAAACGAATTTCACCATGGGTCTTAAAATATTATTATTGATTTTGGTAAATTTTACGAGTCATTCCAAGATACTTGATTTCGGGACGATTTCGGTATTTTCCGAAATGTTTTCCGCATCTTCGACTTAAACCCGGAACTTGTCTTTTTATATTTTTATTTCTAAGTCCAAGAAAATATCTTCATTTATAAATTCTTTTCCTTTTCCTTTCTCTTGTTTTCCTTTCCTTCCTTCACAAGCCACAAGATTTCCAATTTCCAAAAATTCCAATCTTTTCCAATTTTCCAACAAACTCCACAAAAACTCCACACACTTCCTCATTAATGCCCCTCTTTCTCTCTCTCTTCCATGGCCGGCCAAGTGGCCAAAAGAGGGACACCTCACCTCCCCTATTTGCAAAAAACCCCCTCTCTTCTACCTTATTTACAACTCCTTTACAAAATCTAAAACCTATATAAACATTTCCTTTACATTTCTTTTCCTTTTTCTTCATTTCACCAAAGATTTAGCCCTCACCAAATCCTCCTCCATCTCAAACTCCACCACCAACTCCAAAAGCTCACCTAAGTCTCCATCTCCTCTTCAACTACCACTACTTTGGAATTGAGATCGTAGTTTTCTTCGTCGTTTACATCGCCAAGGATCAAGTTGGTGATATTGTCGACAACAACCTTTTCGGAACTCGTAAAGCTTCAAGTAGCCGTTCTTTGTGAGTATTTTTACTCACCAAGACTTGTTCAATTCCTAGTATACTGGTGGTTACAATTCATGTATACTTATGCCTTCAAAATCATGTTTTTGGACCATCAAACACAACCATCAGAAATTCTGTTTTGTACTCTGTTTTCCCACGATTAGTCGACTTGACCTAGGTATTAGTCGACTAACCCATCTGTTTTGAAACGTAACCTTTTCTGGAACACAGTTTTAGTCGACTTACCTTAATTATTAGTCGACTATAAATCACTGTTAGTCGACTACCCTTTCCACCCTAGTCGACTAACTTTTCCTGAAACTGAAACCCAACTCTCTGTTGCACAGTTTTAGTCGACTTACGTATCTGTTAGTCGACTTGAGATCATTGTTAGTCGACTAACCCTTCCACCTAGTCGACTAACTTTTCCTGAAACAGAATTCTAACTCTCTGGAACCCAGTCTTAGTCGACTAGTCCAGACTGTTAGTCGACTAGAGACCACTATTAGTCGACTAACCATTCCACCTAGTCGACTCATTTAGGCTGTTTATTATAGTTGATTTCTTTCCTGAATTTGGATCATACCCTTGATACATATGGGATATATTATTCTTGTTTATGCTTCATGAATGGTACTTCATGACCTGTTACTTGATGGATGTTACCTCTTGTTACTTCATGGCTTGTTATTGTATATTCTCATTTCATGACTTGTTAATTAATGAATATCACCACTTATCATGCTATCTCTTAACACCAAGTATGATGCACTTGACTTTTGTATAAAATGGACCAACTTACATTGGGTCGGGGGAAAACATGTGGATATCAATATGTGTTCATGTTTACAGTGGTATTAGGTATGTTGTGCAATATATTTCCGGTCTAACCTGTGGGCCTCCAGGGGACCGAGGGGAGTGCTTGCTCCCTCATTACTGGTACCATCATGATAAGGGCATACATAAGTCCCTCCTGTTAGTCTAGCGGCTGGTTTCCGTCATCAAGCAACGGAACAATCCTGGACCGTTGTCCCGGGCATGTACGGGACCCACTGTAAACATAGTTCGTTGATAATCCCGCTGGTTTCCAATAACAACCTTGCTTTACTAGGATATGGATCTATGTGCGCTGGGACGCTGGTTCACATAGCTAGATATCACAGTAAGACAAGTAATAATAATACAGGACGTTA
Source organism: Agave tequilana (assembly GCA_038442645.1). Lineage (NCBI taxonomy): Eukaryota > Viridiplantae > Streptophyta > Magnoliopsida > Asparagales > Asparagaceae > Agave > Agave tequilana. The sequence goes on along the minus strand of JAVJIF010024389.1, from coordinate 8,094 downwards.
ACTGTGGATCTATTGTATTCGGACTTTTACTCTTTATGCTTCCATTACTTGTTGATTTGTATTCATTATACTGTTCTAACTCTCATATCCTTGTCTCTTAGCCATTTGGCTGTAGCCTGTTCATTGTTGGGAGGTCCTGACTCCCTGGATTTGTATATTCAGGTTCCGAAGCTTGGATCGAAGTGGAGCCTTCCACAGAGGATCAAGCTTTTCTTAGTGAGCAGGCAGACTAGTCCCAGTCCTTTGTGCCAGATTTCTCTTTTTGACTCACGAGATCTTCATCCTACTCGTGAGCATTTTGTGTTCATATTGTATCTTTTACTTTTGGACTTGGTTGTGATAAAAGATACATGTAATGTGTAATATTTTATCATATCTTGTGACAACTTGTACTTGTACTTTTAAGTTGGCATATGTATGTATATCACGCTTTGTCGTGTACTCTGATCCTTGTTGTACTAGATGCTTAGCGTATATACGTGGGAGCATTTTCTGACCTACGTATATACGTCGCAGTGACGTCCCCGTATCCGTGGAATCGGGGCGTTAGAGGTTGGTATCAGAGCCTAGGCTCTCACACCTATAGTACAATCAAGCAGCAAATTAATGAAATTTGCTATTGCCAACTACAATGTACAAAGTTATCGAGTCCTTCTTGATTCCTTTCCTTGTGTCCTAAACTCCTTCCATTTTTCCAATTCCAGTTATCTTATCCCAATTCGGTATGGAGAGAAGGACGGGTCGTAATAATTCTGGACAAGTATCGAATGGACCTGCGGGAGAGAATACCGATATTCTGAGGGTCATTCAGACGATGATAGAGAACCAGCAGCAACAGACGGAACTCCTCCGGCGAGAGTTGGCAGCTCCAAAGGAACAGAGGCCGGGAAATATTTCAGACTTCAGACGGCTGCAACCAGCCATATTCACGGGTGAAGAGAAACCCCTGGATGCTGAGCAATGGCTGACAGATACCTCAGATCTGCTGAATGCAGCTTGAGTTCCAAAGGAGAATCAGGTGGAGGTTGCTAAGATTCAATTGAAGGATATAGCCAGAACATGGTGGCTAGCTGAGGAGGCAAGATTGGAGAAGCCTGTCACCTGGGACACATTCTCCAAGAGTTTCTATAGCAGATTCTTCCCTGCCACTGCTCAGAAGGACATGGAAGAGCAGTTTATCCGACTTCAGCAAGGGAATAGGTCCGTGGACGAGTATGCCGCGGAATTTCTCAGACTTAGCCGCTTTGCTCCATACATGGTAACTGATGAGGAGAAGCGGGCAAGTAGATTTCAGCAGGGCTTGCAGATGGACATCCAGGTCTTCTTAATGCCCCAGCAGCTGAAGACTTATTCAGAAGTTCTCACCATAGCTCGAGAAGTGGAGCGTGGGCTAGAGAAGAAGCAAGTGAACCAGATGAGGAACCAGGCCATGAAGAGGCCACTTCCACCAATAGGAAGAGGAGGCCCATTCAGAGCAGCAAAGGTTCAGACAATGAGGCAACCATTCCGACCAGCTCCTTACCAGACGGCCCAACCATTATCCTTCTGTAGCTATTGTCAGAAACCAGGTCACATTCGACAGAATTGCCGTAGGGCAAATGGATTATGCTTGGTATGTGGTTCCCGAGACCATTCCATAGAAGCCTGTCCACACAGAAGAATAGGGATAGCCGGCCAAGCTTTGCCAGCACTGCAGGGACCAAATGGACAGAGATCACTTCCAGGGCCACTTGGACAGAGGAACCAAGGACCGATGATCAGGAGAGCTCCTCCCCCTCCTCCACAACAAGCTATTCGCCCAGTCCAAAGAGGAGCTAGGACTGTTGCAGGTCGTGGAAGGGGACAAGCTTACAACTTGACGGAAGAAGAGGCTGAGACTTCTGAGGAAGTGATAACAGGTAAAATCATGGTGCATTCAAAACCTGTTTTAGCCCTCTTCGATTCCGGTGCTTCCCATTGTTATATCTCAGATCATTTTGTGGCATTGCATTCTATACCTGTTAGATCTTTAGACCACAAATGGGAGATTAGTACAGGGAATGGAGTAGTCATATCTACTAGAGTTTGTGCTGATTGTCCAGTAGAACTTTGTAACAAGACCTTGGCCATAGATATGCTCGTACTAGACACCAAAGGGTACGACGTAATCTTAGGCATGACCTGGCTCAGTCAATATTATGCAGTTATTGACTGTAGGGAGAAGAAGATTAATTTCAGAATCCCTCTTCAGCCTGAATTCCAATTTAGTGGAGAAGTGAAGTCTACCAAGAGAAAGACTCGGATGACTACTTCGGAGATTCAGAAGAAGGGAATACCGGTGTGGGATGAATTCCCAGAGGTGTTTGCTGAGATCTCAGGACTGCCACCTGAAAGGATGATTGAGTTTTCTATTGATACTGTGCCTGGAGCAGCTCCTATATCCAAGGCTCCGTACAGGATGGCACCGACGGAGTTAGAGATTCTAAAGAAGCAGCTGCAAGAATACTCTGATAAGGGATTGATTCGGCCAAGCACTTCACCATGGGGAGCTCCAGTATTATTGACAAACAAGAAGGATGGTGGTAAAAGGCTTTGTATTGATTATAGAGAATTGAACAAAGTTACCATCAAGAACAAGTATCCCTTACCAAGGATTGATGATCTGTTTGATCAGCTTCATGGAGCCCGAGTATTCTCTAAATTAGATTTACAATCGGGTTACCATCAGCTTAGGGTGAGGAAAGAGGATATTCCGAAGACGGCATTCAGGACCCGTTATGGCCACTATGAGTTTCTAGTTATGCCTTTCGGAGTCACCAATGCCCCTTCAGTTTTCATGGATTTGATGAACAGAGTGTTCTCGCCCTATTTGGATCAGTTTGTAGTTGTTTTATAGATGACATCTTGATCTATTCAAAGAGCAACAGGGAGCATGCAGAACACTTGAGGATAGTATTGCAGACTCTCCAGCAGGAGCAGCTTCATGCTAAGAGGAGCAAGTGTGACTTTTGGTTGGACAGTATAGCCTTCCTTGGACACATGGTTTCAGCAGAAGGAATTTCAGTTGATCCCAGCAAAGTCCAGGCAGTGAAGGATTGGCCTATTCCCAGGACGGTGACTGAGATTAAGAGTTTTATTGACTAGCCGGATATTACAGACGTTTGTCCAAGATTTCTCTAAGATTGCAGCCCGTTGACCAAGCTCACCCGAAAAGGGGAAAGGTATATATGGATAGAAGAATGTACTGCAGCCTTTGAGCAATTGAAGCAAAGACTCATTTCAGCTCCAATCTTGAGGACTCCCTCAGGTAGAGGAGGGATGGTCATATTCAGTGATGCGTCCGGAAAAGGCCTGGGGTGTGTACTAATGCAACATGATCATGTTATAGCCTATGCATCCAGGCAACTGAAGCCTCATGAGCGAAATTACCCAACTCATGACTTGGAGCTAGCAGCTGTTATATTTGCCTTGAAGATCTGGAGGCATTATCTTCTGGGAGACAAAGTGTTGATATACACGGATCACAGAGCCTCAAATATATTTTCACACAGAAGGAATTGAACATGAGGCAGAGGCGGTGGCTGGAGCTAATGGCGGACTATGATATAGACTTGCAATATCATCCGGGCAAGGTCAATACAGTTCCAGATGCACTGAGCAGGAAGCCAGAGAATAGAGTACTAGTCCAACTTACTCAACAGAACGAGTTGATCCAAGACATCATAAGATTGGACTTGATGATAGTTCAAGGAACTGATAAGGCAGGACAGTTCATGACCTTGCAGATTCAGTCAGCATTGATAGATGAGATCAAGGGAGCTCAAAAGGAAGACCCCAGATTACAGCAATTCCGAGCTCAAGTAGAGGCTGGATTGAGGACTGATATCAGTATTCATCCGGATGATGCCTTGTATTTTGGTAGCAGACTTTGTGTTCCCCAAGGAGAAGTTCGACAGAAGATTCTAGCAGAAGCACACAGTTCAGCCTATTCCATACACCCAGGGGGAAACAAAATGTATCAAGACATAAAGAAGCAGTTTTGGTGGAATGCTATGAAAAGGGAGATAGCCCAGTATGTATCCAAGTGCTTAGTTTGTCAGCAGATAAAGATAGAACATCAGAGGGCAGCTGGACTTCTGCAACCCTTACCAATACCCGAATGGAAGTGGGAGCACATCACCATGGATTTTGTTACGGCATTACCTCGTAGTCCTAAGGGTAATAATGTTGTATGGGTTATCATTGATCGCCTCACCAAATCAGCTCACTTCATACCGTCAGGGTAGGTCAGACAACAGAGGTTTTGGCAGACAAGTACATGAAGGAGATAGTTCGTCTACATGGAGTTCCAGTTAGTATTGTATCAGACAGAGACACAAGATTCAGATCACATTTCTGGGAAAGTCTCCAAGAAAGTCTAGGGACTCGTCTGAAATTCAGTACTTCATATCACCCTCAGACAGACGGACAATCTGAAAGGACTATCCAGATTCTTGAAGACATGTTGCGGGCTTGCATGATTGAATTCAAGGGATCATGGGAAGATCATCTTCACTTGGCTGAATTTTCTTATAATAACAGCTATCAGGCAAGTATCAAGATGGCACCATTTGAAGCATTGTATGGAAGGAAGTGTAGGTCACCGATTTGTTGGGACGAAGTCGGTGAGAGGAGACTTTTGGGGCCAGAGATCCTAATTCAGACAACAGATAAAGTCAGAATCATCAGAGATCACCTCAGGGCAGCTCAGAGTCGGCAGAAAAGTTGGGCTGACACTCAGAGGAGGCCACCATTGGAATTCCAGACAGGAGATCATGTGTTTTGAAGATATCACCTACAAAGGAGTAATCCGGTTCGGTACTCGTGGAAAGCTTAGTCTGAGATATATCGGCCCATTCGAGATTTTGGACCGTGTGGGAGATGTGTCTTATCGATTGGCATTACCGCCATCGTTGGACGGAGTTCACAATGTATTCCACGTATCACAGTTGAGGAAGTATGTCAAGGATGATAGTCATATCCTGGATCACTCCGAACTGGAACTACAACCGGATTTGTCATATCAAGAGCAACCGATGGCCATTTTGGACAGAAGTGTTAAGACATTGAAGAATAAGGCAATACCATTAGTGTTGGTGTCTGGAACAGGCATGCGCCAGGAGAGGCCACGTGGGAACGAGAGGATGTTATCCGTGAGCGTTATCCGCAACTCTTCACAACTTGATTGGTAAAATTCTTTCTTCTTATCCTTCTCTACCGTTACCTTTCATTTCCTGAAATTTCGAGGACGAAATTTTCTGTAAGGTGGATGGATTGTAATACCCCGTTCCTGGATACGTACTTAGTTGCGTATTCAGTTTTTCGATCGTATTTTTTTTTCGATTTACTTCCTGTATTGACCGATTTCAGTTTCAAATATTATTTTCCAATATTTTAGATTTTATATGATTTTCTGGAATTTTCCTGAATTAATTGAAAATCTTCAAAACCGGTGTCGACCAGTGTCGCTGATCGATTCCCAGTTTTTATCTTACAAACAGTTAGGAAATTCTAGAAAGTCCTTTAGGCATTATTTCTTAGAATCGTATTTCTTACCTAAATACTTTTTCTGGGAATTTTGTGATTTTATGAAAATTCCACCGGAGTCGGTAGCTAACTGATTCCGGGATTTTTAGTTTTAAAACTATAAATTATTTCTCCAAACGAATTTCACCATGGGTCTTAAAATATTATTATTGATTTTTGGTAAATTTTACGAGTCATTCCAAGATACTTGATTTCGGGACGATTTCGGTATTTTCCGAAATGTTTTCCGCATCTCGACTTAAACCGGGAACTTGTCTTTTTATATTTTATTTTCTAAGTCCAAGAAAATATCTTCATTTATAAATTCTTTTCCTTTTCCTTCTCTTGTTTTCCTTTCCTTCCTTCACAAGCCACAAGATTTCCAATTTCCAAAAATTCCAATCTTTTCCAATTTCCAACAAACTCCACAAAACTCCACACACTTCCTCATTAATGCCCCTCTTTCTCTCTCTCTTCCATGGCCGGCCAAGTGGCCAAAAGAGGGACACCTCACCTCCCCTATTTGCAAAAATCCCCTCTCTTCTACCTTATTTACAACTCCTTTACAAAATCTAAAACCTATATAAACATTTCCTTTACATTTCTTTTCCTTTTTCTTCATTTCACCAAAGATTTAGCCCTCACCAAATCCTCCTCCATCTCAAACTCCACCACCAACTCCAAAAGCTCACCTAAGTCTCCATCTCCTCTTCAACTACCACTACTTTGGAATTGAGATCGTAGTTTTCTTCGTCGTTTACATCGCAAGGATCAAGTTGGTGATATTGTCGACAACAACCTTTTCGGAACTCGTAAAGCTTCAAGTAGCCGTTCTTTGTGAGTATTTTTACTCACCAAGACTTGTTCAATTCCTAGTATACTGGTGGTTACAATTCATGTATACTTATGCCTTCAAAATCATGTTTTTGGACCATCAAACACAACCATCAGAAATTCTGTTTTGTACTCTGTTTTCCCACGATTAGTCGACTTGACCTAGGTATTAGTCGACTAACCCATCTGTTTTGAAACGTAACCTTTCTGGAACACAGTTTTAGTCGACTTACCTTAATTATTAGTCGACTATAAATCACTGTTAGTCGACTACCCTTTCCACCCTAGTCGACTAACTTTTCCTGAAACTGAAACCCAACTCTCTGTTGCACAGTTTTAGTCGACTTACGTATCTGTTAGTCGACTTGAGATCATTGTTAGTCGACTAACCCTTCCACTTAGTCGACTAACTTTTCCTGAAACAGAATTCTAACTCTCTGGAACCCAGTCTTAGTCGACTAGTCCAGACTGTTAGTCGACTAGAGACCACTATTAGTCGACTAACCATTCCACCTAGTCGACTCATTTAGGCTGTTTATTATAGTTGATTTCTTTCCTGAATTTGGATCATACCCTTGATACATATGGGATATATTATTCTTGTTTATGCTTCATGAATGGTACTTCATGACCTGTTACTTGATGGATGTTACCTCTTGTTACTTCATGGCTTGTTATTGTATATTCTCATTCATGACTTGTTAATTAATGAATATCACCACTTATCATGCTATCTTTAACACCAAGTATGATGCACTTGACTTTTGTATAAAATGGACCAACTTACATTGGGTCGGGGGAAAACATGTGGATATCAATATGTGTTCATGTTTACAGTGGTATTAGGTTATGTGTGCAACTATATTTCCGGTCTAACCTGTGGGCCTCCAGGGGACCGAGGGGAGTGCTTGCTCCCTCATTACTGGTACCATCATGATAAGGCATACATAAGTCCCTCCTGTTAGCCTAGCGGCTGGTTTCCGTCATCAAGCAACGGAACAATCCTGGACCGTTGTCCCGGGCATGTACGGGACCCACTGTAAACATAGTTCGTTGATAATCCCGCTGGTTTCCAATAACAACCTTGCTTTACTAGGATATGGATCTATGTGCGCTGGGACGCTGGTTCACATAGCTAGATATCACAGTAAGACAAGTAATAATAATATAGGACGTTAACTGTGGATCTATTGTATTCGGACTTTTACTCTTTATGCTCCATTACTTGTTGATTTGTATTCATTATACTGTTCTAACTCTCATATCCTTGTCTCTTAGCCATTTGGCTGTAACTGTTCATTGTTGGAGGTCCTGACTCCCTTGGATTTGTATATTCAGGTTCCGAAGCTTGGATCGAAGTGGAGCCTTCCACAGAGGATCAAGCTTTTCTTAGTGAGCAGGCAGACTAGTCCCAGTCCTTTGTGCCAGATTTCTCTTTTGACTCACGAGATCTTCATCCTACTCGTGAGCATTTTGTGTTCATATTGTATCTTTTACTTTTGGACTTGGTGTGATAAAAGATACATGTAATGTGTAATATTTTATCATATCTTGTGACAACTTGTACTTGTACTTTTAAGTTGGCATATGTATGTATATCACGCTTTGTCGTGTACTCTGATCCTTGTTGTACTAGATGCTTAGCGTATATACGTGGGAGCATTTTCGACCTACGTATATACGTCGCAGTGACGTCCCCGTATCCGTGGAATCGGG
>JAVJIF010024388.1:0-84360 GCA_038442645.1 Agave tequilana | reverse complement strand
AGGTCATTAGGAAAGAGATTAGGTCCAAAATGGGAAAAATATCCGTTGGAGAATAAGTTAAAAATCTCAAAATTTAAAAACTAGTCATTATTGTAGTACTGACAGAACTTCGTCGACCAGCCAGTCGACTGGTAGTTCAAAATATTTTAACAACTGTTGATGCCGGTAGACCACCCGGTCAATTGATCTCCAACCTAGACCAAACTGATGCTACTCAGTCGACTGCCGATCAATCGCTAGATTTGACGGTCGACCAGTTGGTCACCTGACAAACATGCACAACATGCAGAAGCTGAAGGCCACGTATGGCCCCGAGGTCCGGTCGACCGATTGGTGGACCGACCAAGCCTAAAACATAAGTTCAGGTAGTTTTTTGAAATTAAACTTATTTTCAAATATTTTATTACTATTGAAGAATGATTTTGCAATACATATGTTATGGGATACATGATAAGAATAGGATATATAAATTTGAAAAAATATGGGACATGTATCAAACATCAAACCTTATAAAATACCAAAATGAAAAACTAGATGTGAAAATTTGTATAAAACTTGTATTTTTGTTTGTGACTTCTTGAGCATCAATTCTACATTTATACTTTAAACATTCTATTTTCTTACATGTGATCTATATATCTTCAAGTAATCTTCAAGAGGGCTTCTCAAAATATAAATCTTGATCGTCCAAACTCAAACCCTTTCCTTGAATGATCTTGAGAAAAGAATATCTTCCTTTTAAGAAAGAACACACCAAAATATCCTTTGAACCTGAAATACTTAAAAACACTTAAACTTGATTAGTACTGAATAATTTCATGTGGTTTGTAATCAAAAACAATACTGGAGAGTGTACCATTGGACCAACAATTTCCCCATTTTGATGATGACAAAACTCATGAGTTATTTAGGATAAACAAATATAGAAAGCTTGAAAAACTCCCCATAAAGTGATGCTTATCTATTAAGTTTCATTATACATGACTAATGATATAGTTATGTCAAAATAAGTCATATGCTTATGGGTATGAAATATGGGATACTTATGCATAAACGAACCAACCTCCATCCATGCTTCCAACCACCAAAATAATAAGTATGCAAAACAAGACTAATAAAGCATATAAACATGAATTAGGGGTAATCATAAATTTCTAAATCTCATAAATTCTTCATTAAATTATTAATAACTCATAAAATCTACTCCAATAACTCATAAATAACTCATAAAATCTTCTCCCTCTTTTTGTCATATATCAAAAAGGGATATAAAAACTAATTACCAATTGAAAGTAAGCAATTGAAAGTAAAATATCAAATAGATATTTAATAATCATATGGAATACCAAAAAAAATAAACAAGAGTCATGAATCCATAATGCAACATTTAATCCACCACAAATGAAAGAAAATCTATTAAAATCAAGTGGTTTAGTAAAGAAGTCCGCTAATTAAATATCGGTAGAAATATAGTCAATCTCAATACCTTACTCATATTGATCTCTAAGAAAGTGATATCTAATCTCTATGTGCTTGGTCTTACTTGGTCATATAAATGGTACTAGTATTGTCACAAAACATTTTGATATGGTTAAAATACAAAACATAATCAAGGAGAGTATGTTTCATCTAAAGAACTTGCGCACAACAAGCTCCAACTGCAACATACTCCGCCTTAGCGGTTGAGAGGACTACGAAATTTTATTTTTTAGAAGACCATGAAACAAGACAATTTTCAAGAAATTGACAAGTTTCACTTGTGCTCTTCGTATTCACACTACAACCGGCATAGTCGGCATCCAAATAACTCGTCGTTGAAAATTATTTAGTTTTCAGATATCACAAGCTTATTTCAATAGTGTTCTTAAGATATCTAATAATATGTTTTATGACAATCAAGTAAGACTCTTTAGGACAAGATTGAAATCTAGTACATAAATGCACACTAAATATAATATCCGGCCTACTTGCTGTCAAGTTAAGCAAACTACCAATCATACTACGATAGATTTTAATATCAATAATTTTACTTCGTTCATCCTTGTCAAGCTTAGTTGTGGTAGTGATGAGAGTCTTGCTAATCTTCACATTTTCAAGCCCAAATTTTTTGATAAGTTCTCTTGTATACTTGGCTAGATTGATGAAGATCCCGTCACCTCTTTGCTTGATTTGGAGTCCAAGAAAATAGTTGAGCTCTCCCATCATACTTTTCAAACTCTATCTTCATGCATGATTCAAAATCCTTACAAAGCTTTTCATTAGTAGATCCAAAAATGATATCATCAACATATATTTGCATTATCAAGATATCATTATCTACATGCTTTATAAACAAGGTAGTGTCAACTTTGCCTTTAATAAAACCATTTAAAACAAAAAAGTTACTCAATCTTTCATATCAAGCTCTTGGAGCTTGTTTTAAACCATATAAAGTCTTATCAAGTTTAAAAACAAATTCTGGATATGAAGGATCAATAAATCCGGGCGGTTATTCAACATACACCTCTTCCTCAATGAAACCATTCAAAAATGCACTTTTAACATTCATTTAAAAAAGTTTAAAAATCTTTGAATGAAGCAAAAGTAAGTATCATATGTATGGCTTCAAGCCGTGCTACGGGTGCAAAGGTTTTCTCAAAATAATTCCTTCAATTTGGGTGTAATCTTGAGCCACTAACCTAGCTTTATTCCTAATAATATTTTTAGACTTATCCAACTTATTCTTAAAAATCTATTTAGTACCAATAATTGGTCTATCATGGGGCCTAGGAACAAGATGCCAAACTTAGTTGCGCTCAAATTGATTAAGCTCTTCTTGCATGGCAAGCAACCAATATGAATCGCCCTCAGCTTCGAGGATGTTTTTAAGCTCAATATGGGAGATGAATGTAAAATGGCCACGTAAGTCATGAAGTTTGGAGCGAGTAATAAATCATGAAGTTTGGAGCGAGTAGTTACCCCTTTGAATATATCACCTATAATGAGGTCCTTGGGATGATTTGTAGCATATCTCCAATCCTTTGAAAGTGGTTGAGTTAGCTCCACTTTAATGTTATGATCTTCGCCATTAGTGTCATCCTTTTCCTTGTCATCCTCTTCTTGAGTCGGTAAGTCTATCATGGAAATCTTTTCAAAGTTTTCACCTAAAGAATCGATCTCTGTAACTTTCTTCACAAGAGAGTTAGATTCCTCAAACTTCATATGCATAGACTCTTCAATAGTCAAAGTTGACTTATTGAAGACCTTATAGGCTTTACTAGTGTTAAAATAACCAACAAAGGTAGCTTCAAAAGATTTTAGGTCAAATTTACCTAAGTTACCTTTGGTGTTTAAAACAAAATATTTGCAATCAAAACTTTGAAATAGGAAACATTTGGTTTTCTCAAATAGTAAATCTCAGAGGGAGTTTTATTTGAATTTTTGCAAAAATAAATTCGATTCTCAATGTAACATGAAGTGTTTACAGCCTCGGCCCATAGATATTGAGGGAGTTCGTATTCACTAATCATTGTCCTAACTATTTCTTGGAGAGTACAATTCTTGCTTTCAATGACTCTACTTTGTTGTGGAGTTCTAGGACAAGATAATTCATGTTTAATTCTATTTTATCACAATAATGATAGAAGAATGGTTGATGAACTCACAACCCTATTACTCCTTATGTGAAATCGAAAAATTCTTTTCTTTTTCAACCCTTTTCTAAAAGCATGAAAATGTGAAAAAACTTCATCTTTGTATTCTAAAAAGAAAACCCATGTAAATCTAGAGAAATCATCAACTAAAACAAAAATAAACGATTACTACTAAGACTTTTGGTTTTAGTTGGACTAAACAAATCTATATATATATATATCAATTCTAGAGGTCTATATGTCATGATATCCTTGATTGATTGAAAGAGGACTTGATTTGTTTCTCAAGTTGGCAAGCATCACAAATGCGGTCCTTTTCAAATTTCAGACTAGGAATACCTTTTACCAATTTCTTAGAATTAATTATGGATAGATGCTCAAATAAAATATGATCTAGTCTCCTATTCATAACCAAGAATCTTCATTAAAAGCATTCAAACAGGTGGCATTGCATTTTAAATTTAGCATGTCAATCATGTAAACATTATTTTCACGAAAATCGAAAAGAACACAATTATTAGATTTCTTGTCTAGACCATTATAAGAAGAGTCATCAAAAATAACCCTTAAGCCTTTGTCACATAATTAACTAATGCTTAATAGATTATGTTTAAGTCCATCTACTAAAACAACATCTTCAATTAAAGAAGATGAGCCAATCTTGATATTATATATACCAATGATTTTACCCTTTGCATCATTCCCAAAGGTGACAGTGCCACCGTCATGATACCTTGATAGAATTGTAAAGTTGTTGATATCTCAAGTCATGTGTCTTGAGCAACCACTATCAAGATACTACCGCTCCTTACATCTTGGAGCCTTAGTACGTACTTATATCATATAAAGTAGTAGTTGATTTTAGTACCAAACTTTCTTGGGTCCTAAAATGTTAGTTTTTTGAACCCAAACATGACTATTTGATGCATTCAATTTCTCGTAACAAAACTTAGCGAAATGACCTTTGCGGCCACAATAGGTATGGTATATAAAAATACATGATGTGTGTGGATATGATGAGCATATGCGTGAGTGGCATGATGATCATGTGATTGAGTTTGTGTGTGAGCATGATTGTGAGAATGTGAAACATGATGTGTGTGGTTTCCTATGAGTTTGCTTCTTTGGAAACATGGATTCTAATCTAACTTTATCAAATTCACATTTTTCAAAATATTGCTCAAATTGTTGATTTTAATTTTCAAAGTGAAAATCTCATTTTCATCAATAATAAAAAAATTATCTTTGCAAGAGATTTTGTGTACACAAAATCCTTTTGTGTCTTTTCAAGAGTAGAAGACAAAATTTCTTATTCTTTGAAAATGACAACTAATTTATTTTGAAGAAGTTCATTTTTTCTTTTCATTTTCAAAATACTTCTTTCTAAGAAAATCATAGTTATTGAAAAGTTCTTCAAAAGCTTCACCCAATTCATCCATGGATAATTCACAATCATCAAGATAAGATTCGGATGTAACTTTGGGTGTGTTCTCATTTGCCATGAAATACACATTAGCCATGTCCACCTCTTCTTCGGAGTCACTCTTTGAATCCCATGTTGCCTTCAAAGCCTTCATTTTGTAGGACTTCTTGGAGATAGAGAGTTTGCTCTTAGTATCCGGGCAATCGGCAATGACATGTCCAAGCTTCCGACAATTGTAGCAAACTTTTTCTTTACCTCCTTCCCTTGCCATCTTCTTTGGTTGTTAAATTTAGTTTTGTTGTATATTCTTCTAACATTCTTCATAAGAAGGGATAAATCTTCATCATCGTCTTGGTCATCATCTCATCATCGGATACGGTAGGAGTGGATTTGAAAGCAAAAGTCTTCTTCTTTTGGGATGCTTTCTCCTCTCTAGTCTTTCTTTCCATCTCATGGGTTTTTAGATTCCCAATGAGACCAATTGAGCTCCATCTCCTCTTTGTCATTAAGCTTCTTCAAAGTTGTAAACTTGACCTCCTAAGATGGTGGAAGTGCGTGAATCACCTTCCTTACTTTTGGTCATTGTCAATCTCATCACCTAAAGAAGCAAAACTATTTATAATTTTAGTGAACTTGATAATTATGTCATCAATAGATTCATCTTCATTCATGAAAAAGTTCTCATATTAGGAATGTAAAGGATCAATCATAACTCTCTTGACTTGTGAAGTCCCCTCGTGTGTGACAATCAAGTGTGACCAAATCTCAAATGCAGATTTGTAATGAATTACCCTAGACAAATCATCATCATTTAAGGCTTGAAGTAATGCATAGCGAGTTTTTTCATTTGCATTAAATTTCTTGTTGTAATTTTGAACCAAGTGTCCTTATCACCATCGGATAAACTAAATGGTTTGATCACCGCATTTACAACCCATCTTTTTAGGGATTGCAAGAAAACAATCATCTTAACAATAGTCATCTTAACTTTCCATATGGGAAAGTTAAGACCATCAAATTTGGGTGGAGTCTTAATACCTTCAGCCATGTGAACTAGTGTCAAATCAAGCAAGTGATGCAATAGAGTGAGTGATTAGCAAAGGATCTCTCTAAGGTAGTTAAACCAAAAACTAGAGTCCAAAAGCTCTGATACCAATTGAAAGTACACCTAGAGGGGGTGAATAAGTGTAGTTCAAATCTAATGGTCAACATTACAAAAATACAATAATTATTAAATGAGTGATGTAAATGGTCAACTCAAATCAAGAAGTGAAGCTGGATTCTCAATGAAGGGCTCTAAAACTTCTCCTCTATATTCCTCTAGACATTGAGCTGAGGTGCTCATTTGCCTTCATGATTGAGAGAGTGAAAATCGACAAGTAAAAATGATGCTAGAAATGAATAGCAAGTGAAAATGAATATAAAACACAAGTGTAAGTAATAGCAAGTAGAATGAGCAAGAAAGAAAGCAATCACAAACACAAGATATTTGTTTCGAAAGAGATTTGTTTCGAGGTTCAAGCACAAAACTCTACATCCCCGTTTTCACCGCGTAAAGGATTTCACTATCCACTAAGAATCTTTTCATAAAAGAGCCTCCACAAAGAAACTACAATAGTCTACACAAGATTAGAGTACACAACTCTAACTCTCAATACTCTACAAAAGAGGTAGCACAAAACTAATGAGGTTTACAAGCTCTCGGTGACCACGAAGATCACAAACACTTTTTTTTATAACTTTTTATAGTATATGATGAGAAGTGAAGCTCAAAAAGTTTGTGAGAGAGAAAATTCAGTTGAAATGAATTAATTTAAAAGCTGAAAACTTGCAAAAATTGGTTTGAAAATTAGAGCACTTGAAGTAAGAAAATTAAAAAACTTTCTCTTTTGAATAAACTTGATTTTTCAAAATATTTTCCAAATCAAACGATTTTTTTGTATTTAATCCTCTCCAAGTGATATATATATATATATATATATATATATATATATATATATATATATAAGTGATAAACACAAGTAGAATAGTTTATCGGGTCATTAGAAAAGAGATTAGGTCCAAAAAGAGGAAAATATATATGTTGGGGAATAAGTTAAAAATAGAATTAAAAAAAAACCGTTATTGTTGCACTGACAGAACTTCAGTCGACCGGTAGTTCAAAATATTTGAACTAATTGTTGACATTGGTCGACCCCCGGTTAACTGATCTCCAACAGAGACCAAGCTGGTCCGATCAACCGTTAGGTTTGCCGGTCGACCGGTCGATCGCCTGACAAACATGCACGACATGCACAGGCTAAAGGCCACATATGACCCCGAGGTCCGATCGACTTAAAACATAAGTTCAGGTAGTTTTTTGAAATTAAACTCATTTTCAAATATTTTATAATTGTTTGAAAAATGATTTGACAATACATAGGCTATGGGATATATGATAGAAACAGAAAATATAAATTTGAAAAAAATATGGAACATGTATCAAATATCAAACTTTGTAAAATACCAAAACGAAAAAATAGATGTGAAAATTTGTATTTTAAAATTTGTATTTTTGTGTGTGACTTCTTGAGCATCAATTCTACATTCTATACTTAAAAATTTTGTTTTGTTATATATGATCTATATGTCTTCAGGCAATCTTTAAGAGGACTTCTCCAAATGAAAATCTTGATCGTCCAAAGTCGAACCCTTTCCTTGAGTAATCTTGAGACAAGAATACCTTCCTATTGAGGAAGAACACACCAAAATGCCCTTTTAACCTGAAATACTTAAAAACACTTAAACATAATTAGTACCGAGTAACTTCATGTGGTTTGTAATCATCAAAACAAAACCGGATAGTGTACCCTTGGGCCAACAAAGTACATACCACGCATGTACACAAAGCATAACACACATGCTTATATGTATGGCAAAGTGTACACTTGTGCACATTATGGCCGTAAGGGGCACCTTACTCAATATTGTTATAGTAAATTAAATTTTAAGAATGATAATGTTTGGATATGCAATGATAACCCTCAAGGACCTAAAAAGATATAGGTACCAAAGAACACATTGATTTTACATGATGTAGGTATGTCCTCCTCCAAGATTTAGGGGAGGCGGTGCCTTAATGGTAGGTGCATTTGCTATTTGAAGGACAAATTCAGTTAGTACATTGCTATCAAGGAGACAAGGTGGATGTTGAAGCCTACTACAAAGTTGAACAAATTTTGATGATGGATAAGCACTTATGATTACTCAACCTCAGTTGAAGCCAGTTGAAGCTTATGAGTATTTTTGGATATGTTTTGTGTAATTTTAGAACATTGTGAAAAGCCTTGAATACTTACACAAAATACCCTTCCAAGTCGACCTGACCTTCTAATATAGTCGACTATCCCTTATATAGTCGACTTGCCAAAAACCCCTAGTCGACTAGATCTTTCCAAAACAATAACCCAAGTCTCTGTTTGTTCTCTGTCATGAAAGTTAGTCGACTTGACCTCCATATATAGTCGACTAACAGATACCTAGTCGACTATACAATTTCCCAAGTCGACTAATAACCTATACAAAAATTTCCTAACTCTCTGTTTCTGTCTGACATGAAAGTTAGTCGACTTACCCTATATCTATAGTCGACTAACACATTACCTAGTCGACTAACAGTTCCTATTAGTCGACTACATTCAGTTTTCCAGAAACTAAGTATCTGTATCAGTCAATAGATAGTCGACTAACCCCTTGTTGTAGTCGACTAATCAGTGGAAATTTTGTTCTGCTAGTCGACTAATCTCCTGTTCAAGTCGACTAATAGCAGTTGACAACTGCTGTGCAGTTGGTAAATTCTGGTGCGTTTATCAACGTTTCAAAATTCAAATTTGGCCTGATAACTACCCTAACTTACTATGGATTTCACCTATAAATAGGGGTATTGTCCTAGGGCCAAGACACCAATTCAAATCCAAAGTTTTCAGCCAAAACTCTGTCCAAAAATTCTATTTTCTGAAAACCTGTTTCACTTTCAGTTTTCTTCACCAAATTCCAAACTCCATTGTGAAGATTTCTGAAATCCCTCCTATAAGAAACCTTGTCCACAAGCACATTCAATTTCAAGGCTTATAGGATCATTGTAATCATTCAAAGAAGATCATTGTACAAGGGCGTCTTCTTGGGAGTAGAAGAAAGTTGTACAAGGTGTTTGTTCTCTTGGTATAAAGAGGAGTTGTGCACATTTGGCAAAGGGCGTTTGTCAAGTGGTGTACAAGGTATTGGTTGTGGGTGTACACAAATCAGGAAAGAAAAATTTCAAGCGATTTGCTTGGGGACTGGATGTAGGTCACAAGGACCGAACCAGGATAACTCTCTTGTCTTTGCGTTTGAATTTTCTGAGTTTATCTTGTGCATTGTTTATTTCCTGCAAGTAGTTTGATTTAAATTTTTATAAACACTATTCACCCCCCCTCTAGTGTTGTGTTGCTTTGATTATAGATCCTACATTTGGTATCAGAGCAAGGTTCAAGGCAACAACCATACGAGGATGGCAACGGAGTTCCCTTCGTCACAATTCAAAGAAGGACATTCTACACAACGTCCACCGCTATTTGACGGAACCAACTACAACTATTGGAAGTGTAGAATGAAGATCTACTTGCAATCGCTCAACTACGACCTTTGGAACATTGTAGAAGCATCATACACCAAGCCAACAACCAACTACAACGCTTGGAGTGAAGATCAAAAGAAGAATGCAAATCTTGATGCCAAGGCGATGAATGCTCTATTTTGTGCCTTAACCAAAGAAGAGTTCAACCGTGTGTCAACATCCACTTCTGCACATCAAATATGACATACTCTTCAGGTAACTCACGAAGGCACAAATAAAGTTAAGGAATCTAAAATATCTGTTCTTGTCCACAGGTTTGAGTTATTCAAAATGAAGGAGAATGAAACCATATCCGAAATGGTTACAAGATTCACCGACATTACCAATTCATTAGCATCTCTTCGAAAGGACTACACCCAAGTTGAAAGAGTTCGTAAGATCCTTCGTGCACTCACACCAGAATGGGAGAAGAAGACAACCGCAATTGAAGAGGCGAATGATCTCTCAACTATGACATTAGAAAACCTAATCGGTAATCTAATGGCGTATGAAGTGCAGTAAGAAGAAAGAAAGAAGGACGAACAACAACATCAATCCAAGAAGAAAGTACTTGCCTTCCATACAACTTCAGATATGGACAATTCGGATGACGATGAAGAAGAAATGGCGATGCTTTCAAGAAAGTTCAAAAGGTTCTTAAAACAAGGTAAGTTTAAAAAGAATAAAGATACTAACGATAATCCTACTTGTTTTAAGTGTAACAAATCAGGCCACATAAAGAAGGATTGCCCATTGATGAAATCAAAAGGACACTTCAAGACTTTCAATAAGTTCAACAAGAAGAAGAAAGCCTTTCAAGCAACATGGGATGACAGCGACTCATCTTCCTCTGACGAAGAAGAAGCAACTGAAACCGCCAATATCTGCTTCATGGCCCAAGAAGATGAGGTACAAGATTATGATGATTTATTAGAAGCCTTTAATGAACTTTTTAATAATTTCAAAAATGAAAAGATTAGAAATAAAGTTTTAATAAAGGAAAATGAAAAACTCATTAATGAAAATGCAAGTTTTGTTTCTCAAATATCTTCTTTAAGTTCTCAAAAAGAAGATTTTAAAAAAGTTATTGCATCTTTAAAAAGAGATAATGAAATTTTCTTAAAAGAGAATTCTTTACTTAAAAAGGAAACTATTTCTTTAAATTCTAGAATTACTATTTTAGATAAAGACATGACTAGTTTCAAAATTAAGTATGAAGATCTTTTGAAAAATGTAACTAAATTTAATAAAGGAAAAGAGAATTTAAATATGTTATTATCTTCTCAAAAGATGTCTAACAATCATTTTGGTCTTGGTTTTTCAAAAGATAAGATTTATAAACCTACTCATGTTGGTATTGGATTTTCAAAAACCAATTTTGTAAAATCTACACATCTTCATAATAATAATCCATATAATTCTTTTGTGAAAAGAAATACTATTTCAAAAAGAATTAGATGCAAATATATATGGGTTCCTAAGAATCTAAATAATGTTGATAAAAATGTTTATATTGCATCTTATATACATGATGTGTGTAATTCTAAGAATTATGTTTATACTAACAAGTGGAAACCAAATTCCAATTGGATTTGGGTTCCTAAAGACTAATCTTTTTCGGACCCTATCATGATGGGTACCATACAAATTGTTTTATCTTATAGGTACCTTTTAAAGAAAAATGGATACTTGATAGTGGGTGTTCCAAACACATGACCGGACACATGCAACTACTGTCTTCCGTTCAAATCAAAAAGGGAGGTACAGTGATATTTGGAGACAATAACAAAGGAAAGGTTATTGGTACCGGCATAGTTGGTAACATTTCAAAACCCCTTATTGAAAATGTTCTTTTGGTAAGAGGTTTAAAACACAATCTATTAAGTATTAGTCAATTATGTGATAAGGGTTATAAAATTGTTTTTGAAAAAGATGCTTGTCTTATTTATGATACTAACATGAAAGATATTTTATTTAAAGGTTTTCGTAACAATAACATTTATGAGTTATCAATAACATGCATATCATCTAATGATAATTTATGTTTACTTGCTTCTAATAATGATTATTTTTTATGGCATAAAAGATTTGGTCATTTGAATATGAAAACTATTTCTAAGATTTCTAAATTTGATTTAGTTAAAGGTCTTCCAAAAATAGCTTTTAAAAAGGATTATTTTTGTGATTCTTGTCAATTAGGAAAACAAGTTAAATCATCTTTTAAATCTAAAGATTTAGTTTCTACCAATAGACCTTTAGAATTGTTGCATTTAGATTTATTTGGTCCTACTCGTGTTTCTTCATTAAATAAGAGTAGATATGTTTTTGTTATTGTTGATGATTATTCATGTTTTTCATGGGTAATTTTTCTAAAAAATAAAAATGATACTTTTGATGAATTTGCAAGTTTTTGTAAAAGAATTCAAAATCAAAAGTCTCTAAACATAGTCACTATTCGAAGTGATCATGGAGGAGAATTTGAGAATGAATCTTTTTCAAAATTCTGTGATAAGTATGGTATTACACATAATTTTGCATTTCCTAGAGCATCTCCTCAAAATGGTGTTGTAGAGAGAAAGAATAGGACTTTGCAAGAATGTGCTAGAACTATGCTTATGGACAGTAATTTACCAAAATATTTTTGGGCTGAGGCTATTACTACTGCATGTTATGTTTTAAATCGTGTGCTTATTCGACCTTTTTTAAATAAAACATCTTATTAATTGTTTTATAATAGGATTCCAAAAGTTTCTTACTTTAAGATTTTTGGATGTAAATGCTTTATCTTAAATACAAAAGATGCTTTAGATAAATTTGATGCTAGATCCAATGAAGATATTTTTGTTGGATACTCTACTCATAGTAAAGCATATAGAATATTTAATAAGAAAACATTTACTATTGAAGAATCATTACATGTTAAATTTGATGAATCCTTGACTAAGCCTGTTTCTAATACTTCTCCACATGATGATGATCATATCATAGATACTCCTATAGATAATATTATTATATCTTCTGTTGATACTAACATGTCTAAGGATGATGAGACTCCTACCGAGTTACCGAAAGCATATGTTGAAGTAAGGAATCATCCACGAGATTTGGTGATTGGAGATATAAATCAAGGCGTTCAGACGAGATCCAAGTTGAACTACATGACACAAATTGCCTTCATATCACTCATTGAACCGAAGAATATCAAAGAAGCATGTGCGGATGATTTTTGGACAATTGCCATGTAAGAAGAGTTGAACCAATTTGTCAGAAATGATGTTTGGGATCTTGTACAACGTCCTACTGATCATCCAGTCATCGGAACCAGATGGGTCTTTAAGAACAAACTCGATGAATCAGGTGAAGTCATTAAGAACAAAGCAAGGTAGTAGCACAAGGATACAATCAAGAAGAAGGTATTGATTTTGATGAAACTTATGCACCAGTAGCTAGGCTTGAATCTATTCGTATATTACTTGCTTTTTCTTGTTTTATGAATTTCAAACTGTATCAAATGGATGTTAAATGTGCCTTTTTAAATGGAATTATTAAGGAAACTGTTTATGTTGAACAACCTCCAGGTTTTGAACATGAAAAATTTCCAAACCATGTTTTTAAACTTAAGAAAGCTTTATATGGTTTAAAGCAAGCACCCCGTGCTTGGTATGATAGATTAAAAAGTTTTCTTTTAAATTCTGATTTTAAGATGGGAAGAGCAGATACAACTCTTTTTATTAAACATGTTAATAAAGATATCTTAATCATTCAGATATATGTTGATGATATTTTATTTGGTTCTACTAACGATAATCTTTGTCAAGAATTTTCTAAGACCATGCAGAGTGAATTTGAGATGAGCCACATGGGCGAACTTACTTTCTCGTTCTGCAAATAAAGCAAATGAAGGATGGAATCTTCATTTCCCAGTGCAAGTATGCAAAGGAACTTCTAAAAAGATTTGGCATGGAAAATTCTGGTCATAAGAATACTCCCATGAGTACGACTACATTTTTGGACAAAGATGAAAATGGTAAGAATGTTGATCAGAAACTCTATCGAGGTATGATTGGTTCATTACTTTATATTACTTCAAGTAGACCTGATATTATGTTCAGTGTATGCTTATGTGCTAGATATCAGTCAAATCCTAAGGAATCACATATTAAAGCAGTGAAAAGAATTTTTCGATATTTAAATAACACAATCAATTATGGTTTATTTTATCCAAAATCATGCACATTTGATTTACTATCGTATAGTGATGCTGATTTTGCTGGATGTAAATCTGATCGGAAGAGTACTAGTGGTACTTATCACTTTTTGGGACATTCACTAGTATCATGGTTCAGTAAAAAGCAAAATTCTGTATCATTATCAACAACCGAGGCAGAATATATTGCTGCTAGTGTTGCATGTGCACAAATTATATGGATGAAACAAACCTTACTATATTATAGCATGACTATCACAAACTCACCTATTATGTGTGATAATACCAGTGCTATTAATTTATCTAAAAATCCAGTTCATCATTCACGTACCAAACATATTGATATTAGACATCATTTTCTACGTGATCATGCTTTAAAAGGTGATATTTCTTTAAATTTTATATCAACTGATAATCAAATTGCAGATATATTCACAAAGCCTCTTAAAGAAGATACTTTTATTAAATTCCGAATAGATTTGGGTATTTGCAATTTTTCTGATTTTTAAAAAAAATTTCAGAATTTTTCAAAGGCATTTTTACATAATTAGTCGACTTACTAATCCTTATTAGTCGACTTATAGAGAACCTAGTCGACCTGACAGTGCCCCAGTCGACTAATTTGCATCAACAGAGACATGGTTTTCTGATTTTTAAAAACTTAGTCGACTATCATAACTTACTAGTCGACTAGTCCATTTATTAGTCGACTAATACTAAACTGCAAGTCGACTAATACTGTAAAAACCTGTGTTCTGATTTCAGTTTTTCCACTTTGAAACCCGACCCGTTTTCTTAAGTTGAGGATCCAATAACACTCTATTTTAATCCTCACCATCTATTTCACTCCAGGTTTGATCCTAACCATTAACTCTAACATTTACCTCATCAAAACCCTAGTCTTCCTCCAGATTTTTTTTTTCCAGCCGATCTCTTCCAGTCGACTACAGCCGCAAGGAGAAGACCTGCAGCAGTGAACCCACTCTTTCTTTCCTTCCAATTCTTGGTAAAATCTTTCAAATCTCAGCAATTTCCTTTCATCTCTTGTGTTCTATTCCTTCAATTTCAGTTCTCAACATGTCTAGGTCAAAGAAAACTAAGTTCACACCTTCATCTTCATCTTCACAAGTTGATTTTAGGGCATTTCTAAAAAATCCTGCCCTAGAAGAGGATTACATTAGGCTTTCCTCCTTAGAAATACTACCCGGTAGATTTGTTAAATATGAGGATTTTCATCACTATGACATTGTCTCATATTTACAAAACTGTGGACTCTTTCATATGTTTTCTACGGATTCTACGCAAGGATATTATCCGTTCTTAATTTACTTGTTTTATACTAATTTAACCTTTGAGGATAATGAGGACGATGTCCATATTTATTCATTGGTTAAAGGTATTAACATTAAATTATCCCCTAAATCAATCGGCCGTATCTTGTCTATTCCTTATCACGGTCTCTTGCTTGATGATATTACTATGGATGATGAGGAAGTCTTAAGTAGTATCTTTCTCCCTGGACAAGGATTACCTATGACAAACAACAAATTGAAACCTATTCCCCGTCTCACAGGTCGTATCCTTGCATACAATATTTGCCCTAAAACTGGAAGCTATAACTACTATTCCCGAGAGTTATCCTCGTGTGTCTATGCTATTATGGCTGGACTCGAGGTCAATTGGGCCAAAATTGTATTTGATACTATGGTTAAGTCTCATACTTCCTTCCTTCCTTTTGGAGCTTTTTTGACACATGTATTTCGGAAATTTTGCATTGATCTTGATTCCGAAACTAGTGTCATTAAGGTATTCGAACCGTTTGATCGTGCTGCTCTTCACCGTATGAAACTTACCGATATTCCTCATCCTCCTCCACAACCACCCTCTTCACCTCCACAAAGTCCCACTCAACATCCTTCTTCCTCTACCCAACCACCTCCAAACCAACCACCTCCTTCTTATACTGATGCCTTCTACAATTCCCTGTCTGCTGAGATTGCCTCTCTTCATGCCCAACAATAAGTTCTTCAAGACTCTCAGACTCAAGTGCTTGAAAATCAGTCTTTATTGATGACTCGATTTGAGCGTATGCAACTTCAGATGGATTCCTTTGCATCTACTCAAACAGAGATTCTGAACCTCCTCAAGACACATTTTCCGCCACCTCCTCCTCCCGGATCCGACCTTTGAAGATTATGGCATTGGCGTTTCTTCGTGTTTTTGCTTTTGCAGTTTTTTGCTTTTTTATGTATTTTTCTGTTTTAAGACTCTTTTTATGTGTATTTCCGTCAGCAAACAATGTTTGTTCCTGTTTATGTTCCTGTTCTGCTTTTTGTTAATGACAAAGGGGGAGAACTTCTGTGTTAATGTTTATGTTTAATGTGTTATGTTTATGTTAAATCTGCTATGTATTTGTTTCATGTGTTCTGTTTCATATCAGAAACAGCATATCTGCAAATCTGCAACATAAAATTGTTTTATATGTTGTGACAAGACAATTGACATATATATGTTATGAACATATGTGATGGATATTGACATATGACAATGCAGGGAAACTTAACACTTTCTGCAGGGGCAAACAAGAAGACTTGATTATATATATATATCATTTTGTTATAACCTATTTACTGCAGGGGGAGTTTTGCTGCAGGGGGAGTTATCACAGATTGTCATCATCAAAAAGGGGGAGAATGTTGAAGCCTACTACAAAGTTGAACAAATTTTGATGATGGACAAGCACTTATGATTACTCAACCTCAGTTGAAGCCAGTTGAAGCTTATGAGTACTTTTGGATATGTTTTGTGTAATTTTAGAACATTGTGAAAAGCCTTGAATACTTACACAAAATACCCTTCCAAGTCGACTTGACCTTCTAATATAGTCGACTATCCCTTATATAGTCGACTTGCCAAAAACCCCTAGTCGACTAGATCTTTCCAAAACAATAACCCAAGTCTCTGTTTGTTCTCTGTCATGAAAGTTAGTCGACTTGACCTCCATATATAGTCGACTAACAGATACCTAGTCGACTATACAATTTCCCAAGTCGACTAATAACTTATACAAAAATTTCCTAACTCTCTGTTTCTGTCTGACATGAAAGTTAGTCGACTTACCCTATATCTATAGTCGACTAACACATTACCTAGTCGACTAACAGTTCCTATTAGTCGATTACATTCAGTTTCCAGAAACTAAGTATCTGTATCAGTCAATAGATAGTCGACTAACCCCTTGTTGTAGTCGACTAATCAGTGGAAATTTTGTTCTACTAGTCGACTAATCTCCTGTTCAAGTCGACTAATAGCAGTTGACAACTGCTGTGCAGTTGGTGAATTCTGGTGCGTTTATCAACGTTTCAAAATTCAAATTTGGCCTGATAACTACCCTAACTTACTATGGATTTCACCTATAAATAGGGGTATTGTCCTAGGGCCAAGACACCAATTCAAATCCAAAGTTTTCAGCCAAAACTCTGTCCAAAAATTCTGTTTTCTGAAAACCTGTTTCACTTTCAGTTTTCTTCACCAAATTCCAAACTCCATTGTGAAGATTTCTGAAATCCCTCCTATAAGAAACCTTGTCCACAAGCACATTCAATTTCAAGGCTTATAAGATCATTGTAATCATTCAAAGAAGATCATTGTACAAGGGCGTCTTCTTGGGAGTAGAAGAAAGTTGTACAAGGTGTTTGTTCTCTTGGTGTAAAGAGGAGTTGTGCACATTTGGCAAAGGGCGTTTGTCAAGTGGTGTACAAGGTATTGGTTGTGGGTGTACACAAATCAGGAAAGGAAAATCTCAAGCGATTTGCTTGGGGACTGGATGTAGGTCACAAGGACCGAACCAGGATAACTCTCTTGTCTTTGCGTTTGAATTTTCTGAGTTTATCTTGTGCATTGTTTATTTCCTGCAAGTAGTTTGATTTAAATTTTTATAAACACTATTCACCCCCCCCTCTAGTGTTGTGTTGCTTTGATTATAGATCCTACAGTGGAGACACCACCTTTGTGGAACTGGAGATTGCTAACTTAAAATTCATATCGATAACATCTCCACTTATTTAGATGTGTACATATATTGTAATACATATACAATGATGGATTAGTCTAGACTCTATACATATATTTTATGCTTAATAATGATGAGTTGCTTGACTATTTTCATGCATGTGTACTAATTTGTTTTTTAGATAATTTTAATGATTTAGTAGCCAGTATATATCTTGATAACATGTGTTGAATTCATTTTGTTTATATTGATTGCATGTCATGATGATAACTTAGACTCTACATATGTTTAACATGCTTAATGACTATGAGTTGTTTGGTTGTTGTGTATACAAGTGTATTGGTATAAACATATATTCACATATATGTATTTTGAAAATTTTTGATGTATTTATCTCTTTTATTAAGCATAAAATAAAGAAAGCAATTAAGTACCTCAACTCTTAATCAAAAGGAATCATTAGGAGAAGTTTAGAATCCGTCAAGGGTATATGTCTTCATTTATAAATTTTTAAATGCTTATTACATGATTTAAATACTTGTATGAATTTTGTTTTTATCTCTAATTAATTTTTGAACAAAATTATTTGTGAAAATATTTCCCATAAATATTTGTTGGACAAAATTATTCAAAATAATTTTACCAAGTAATTATGATTTTATAAGTATATTTTCAAGGATTATACTCAAAACCAAAGTATTTTTTTGTTCTTAAAAATTAAAATTTTTTAAG
This sequence comes from Agave tequilana, assembly GCA_038442645.1. Lineage (NCBI taxonomy): Eukaryota > Viridiplantae > Streptophyta > Magnoliopsida > Asparagales > Asparagaceae > Agave > Agave tequilana. The sequence goes on along the minus strand of JAVJIF010024388.1, from coordinate 65,721 downwards.
TTCTGGGTTATCTCGGTCGACGGAGAGATTGAGAGAGACTCTAGAGCACTCTGTAAATCCAATATCGGTCGACTGAGCAGGAGACCAAGAATTTTATAGGGGTCTTTGTATCTCTCATTCAGTTGACCTCCTGGTCGACCGATGGTTCCTACAAATTTGCAAAATACTGAGGTCGGTCGACTGCCCGGTCGATCGGATGTCATTTTCAGCCCATATTTATTGTGTTAAAAACCCTAAATTTCTAAATTTTTTTCTTTCTCCTCTCAATTGCTATCGAACCACCTCTCAACCCATAACTTTAAAGATTGTTTCAAAGTTCTCCAAGATTTCATTTATAACACTTGGTTCCAACATCTTGTGGTGATTTGTGGAGAAAATCTTCAACACTTTTGGATGTATCTCTCTAATCTCCCTTCTTCTTGAATTTTATTTATTCAAGCTTCAATTTTCCTCCAATTTTCTTTGATTCACCAGTCTTCTAGAGATCTAGACATGAGAAACCTAAAAAGTCTAAGAAATCTGATCCTAAAGTCAAACTATTCAATCTTGTCCCGTTTGTTTCTGAGAGTGCTAGCTATATGTCCTCCATCCTTTGCAAGAAGCAGGTCATCTCAGGTAGATTTATGGTGCTCAATAATTTTGAGCATCTCAATTAGCCCAAATCCTTAGGCCAATTCTCTAGATTTTTTGTATCCATAAATGAACAAGTTTACCCCAACCTTGTCTCTATCTTCAATTCCAACTTGTCTTTTAAGGATATGTGATTCATTCTAGAGCTAGGAATGTTGATATGAAAATTTCTTTAGAAGTATTTGCTAGAGTTCTTCATCTATTGTACTAAAGCGCCAATATCTTTCACTATATAATCTAGAAGAATTTGATTATCCTAAGAATGAGTCTCCTCTCATTGCTTCCCAATTACTTCACAATGATGATAACTCTTCTTTGGTGAAGAGCGAGGAAGTGAAGTATTACACTTTCACCACCTAAGTTCTAGCCAAAAATGTTCTCTACAATCTCCTTCCCAAATCGGGCGAGTACAGTCATGTTAGAGGTTGCGCTCCTCTTTAAGTATTTCAAATTCAATATTTCTGGCGAGACTGCCTTTGATCTCTCTGTTGATATTGATCATACACTTCTTAAAAGGATGCAAGTAGGCACTCATGAGCATGCCCATATCCCCCAGGCACCACCTTCTCTTCAGTTTGCCTCACGTTCATCTTCCTCTGCTGATCTGTTCACTGCCTTGATGGACAAGATGAACTCCATTGAGCTCAATTCCTTCTCTTTATCCAAAAGGATCCTTGCAAATCAAGTAAAATTTCAGAATGACCTCTCTTATGTTTGCTCAACCGTTTGTTATCTCCAGTAGTGTCTGACGTCTCTTTTTCCAAGAATCAGTGGCCTCTTCCTTTGCCTCATGGATATTGTCAACCTCTTTCGGTTACAGGTCCTCCTTTATTGCACCCACGGAGCTGACATATATTTATCGTCCAGTCATTGATCCACCAGACTATCCTCTCTTTGTACCTGACTCAGATTTCATCAGAGAATAGGAGTGATCCCACATTTTTTATGTTGACAAAAAGAGGAGATATATTGGAGTTTGGAGGCCTTGGGAGATCTTAGGATATTTGCTTTTGTTTACATTATGTATTTGTGTTTCAAAAACAATGGCTTGTATAACTTTGATAACTTCTTATGCTTTGTCATGACTTTGTTGGATTTATAATATGTGTGAATTTATGGTATGAGTAATCTTTGTTTTAATTTTTGTACATATAGCTTCCTATATGTTTACATCCTCTATTATGTTTACATGTTTTGGTTATGCTTACATGTTTTTGGTGGTATGGAAGGATAGAGGTCCGTTTATGCATACTATTCTTACATTACTTTTCTCTCTTTTATGTTTCTTAGAGTGTTAATTGACATATATTTATATATTGCAAATGGATTGAATGAATACAACTATATGCATATTTTCAGGGGGAGCTTTATAAAAAGCTCTCATCATTATTTTTTTTTGAATAACTCTATGAGTTTTGTCATCATTAAAAAGGGAGAGTTGTTGACCCGATGATCCATCTATCTAGTTTTGATGATGATTAACTCATATGGTTATTATACTAATGATCTTAAAGATGTTTAAGTTACAGGTTTTCAAGATAATTGTATACATATTTAACTTCAACCAAAAGACTAAAGTCAAGTTTTCAAAGCTAACATAAGTTGATTTAAGAGCTAAGCGCGAGGAACACACCATATACTCAAGTTGGAGTCAAGCTCGAAGATTCAAGTTTGGATGCGTAGAAGCATCTCAAGTCTTTCTATGTGTAAGATTTTTAGTTTTGTCAAAATCTTGTTTAGAGTTTGGAAGGCTCATTGATAACACACAAAAAATTTATTTCAATATTTATTACAAAAGATCAAAAGGATTTTTAGTATTGAATTCATTTAGATAGAAATTAATTTTTAAGAAAAATGATTTTACAAAATATTTATTTCGAAAGGACATTGTTATTGCAAAATGAGATTCAAGAGTTTATATGACATGTTGATTCTTAATCACATGTATTTTGTCAAAGAAATTATATAAACTCATTTTTTGGTAAGTTTTAACAAAGTATAGTTAAAAAAATTTCAAAATGATTTTTAAAATATAAGTATTTTGAAAATTGGGTTGGTTCGGTCGACCAACCGGTCGATCGCCTGCATAGCTAGTTTTAGTTTTATTGCTCTGCCGGTCGATCGCTCGGTCAACCGGATGTATACTGGCTTATGCATGTTTCAAGTCGTGCATGTCGATCAACTGACCGGTCAACTGCAGTATTAACAGTGCTCTCTGTTTGTTGATATCGGCCGATGCGGTCAATCGATTGAGATGCATGAGCTCTCTGTTAGAACTCAATCGATCGAGCGGTCGACCGATGTTCGCAACTTATTTTTCTAGCTGTTGGCCGGTCGACCGCCCGGTCGTCCGACATAGGGATTAACCCTGTCTTTTTCTCAAACGCCTATATTCTGATTTGAATTTATTTGATTTATCTCTAAACGGCTATTTTGCATTTTCTTATCTATTTTGGTCCTCTATAAATTGGGTACCATAGAAAACCTTACTAGTTCATGATAAACACTTCTAAAAATTTTCATAGTTATTTTTGAAAAGATTTGTCAAAAGAAAAGAGTTTTTCAAGTTGAGAGCCAACAATTTCAAATATTCTCCTTATTTTGAGCTACACTTCAAATCCAATACAAGATTTCTCACCTACACAATCTTGAGCTTCCATTCTATACTCCAAGATTATAGGATTGTGTTGTTGAGCATTTGTGGTCTTAAAGAGATCACCATTTTCATCGTATTGTTTAAGGTTGAGGTTGAGGCCTCGATAGAGCTTGTGAGCTTGAGTTATTGCTCAGATCTTGCAGGATCGGACATTGCTTGTAAGAAGTCAAGTCTACTGGAAATCCTTCATTGCGGTGAAGGCGGGGACATAGTGCAAGTGGCTCAAACTTCAAAACATATCTTAGTGTTAGCGTCTGAAATTTTTATTCAACAACTCTCTTTACTTGTTTGTGCTAATTCTTGCTTATTGCTTTACATATTATATTACTAGTTTTTTTAATTCCATATTATTTGTCATATTTTCCATTTAGTGTTAGTCATCACCTATTCACCTCCTCTAGGTGATTTCAACATTAGCCGTGTCCACCTCGGATTCACTCTCAGAATCCATGTAGCTTTCAAGGCTTTCTTCTTGTAGGGCTTCTTGGAGGTAGTGGATTTGCTCTTCGCTTCCATGCATCAGCAATGATATGACCAAGCTTTCTACAATTGTAGCAAACAATCTTTCTTTCCTCGTTCCCTCGCCATCTTCTTCTATTGTTAAACTTTGCCTTGTGGTACATTCTCCTCACATTCTTCATGAGAGATAATTCTTCATCATCTTCTAGTTCATCTTCATCATCATCGGAGATGAATGGGTAAGACTTAAATGTAAGTGCTTTCTTCTTTTGAGATGCCTTTTCTTTTCTTACTTTTCTTTTCAATTCATGGGTCTTAAGGTTGCCTTTAAGACCAATAAACTACATCTCCTCCTTATAATTAAGCTCCTTCAAGGTCTTGGACTTGACTTCCCAAGAAGGTGGAAGAGCTCAAATTACCTTCCTCACCTTTTGGTCATTGTCAATTGAGTCACCTAAAGAAGTAAGACCATTAGTAATTTTAATAAATTTTGTAATCATCTCATCAATAATATTATTTTCATTCATGCAAAATTCTCATATTGGGAACACAAAAGATCTATTTTAGCTCTTTTGACTTATTATGTTCTCTCATGAGTTACAACTAAATGTGACCAAATCTCACATGCAGTTTTACAATGAATTACTCTAGAGATATCATCATTCAAAACTTGTAACAATGCATAGTGTGCTTTAGTATTAGCATCAAATTTCTTAACAGTAATATTGGACCAAGTGTCCTCATCACCCTCGGAAAAATAAATAGTTTGGTCACCGCCTTTGCAACCCAGCAATCTAGGGATTACAAAAATACGATCATCTTAACCTTCCATATTGGAAAGTTAAGGCCATAAAACTTAAGAGGGGTCTTGATACCTTCAGCCATGGATGCAAGCGTGGGATGCAAATAAAGTGATTAGCAAATGATTATATCTCTAAGGTGGTTAAACCCAAAAACTAGAGTCTAATCTCTGATACTAATTGAAAGTCAGCTAGAGGGGGTGAATAAGTGATTTGCTAATTAATATGTAAATATGTAACAATATAAAAATAACTAGAACGGTCAACTGAAAACAAGAAGTAAAGCTGAATTTTCAATGATGGGCTCTAAAACTTCTCCTCTCAATTCCTCTTGAATAAGAGTTGAAGTGCATAATTGCCTTCTTGCTTAGATGAGGAAAATTAAAAAACTAAGAAAAATTAAATAGAGCAAATAGTATGAAACTTGAGCAAGATGAAAATAAAGCAATATAGAGAAGTAAAGTATAAGGAAGGGTAAGAGAAAAATGGCAATCGCAAACACAAATGATTTGTTTTGAGGTTCGAGTAACTTATTCTACATCCCTACCTTCACTGTGTGAAGAATTTTCACTATCCAACAAGGATGTCCATAAAGGACTCAATACAACAGTCTACACAAGATTCGGAGCTCCAACTCCAACCTCACTCCTCTACATAAGAAGTAAGCACAAAGCCAATAAAGTTTACAATCACTTAGTGACCACAAAGATCACAAAACTTCCCACATACAACTTCCTATAGAATAGAGTAAAGAATTGAAGCTCAAGAAATTTGTGAGAGAAAAATCAATGAGAATTAAACCTTTGAAAGCTGAAAAACTTTTAGAAAAGATTAAAAATGAGAGCTCTTTTGAAACTTAAAACTTTGAAATTTTTCTAGAATATCTCAAACAATTTTCTTTGATTTTTGTGATATTTTTCTTAGTTCTAAATCCTCTACAAATGACCCATATTTATAGGCAATAGGTAAATATCATTAGAGAATTAATCTAGGGTTTAAACAACTGTCAAAAACCTAATAAAGTAAAATATACCCATTTAGAAATAAGCCAAAACAGTTTAAAACAATAAAAAACTGTTGGAAATTCAAATTTCCAAATCTGGGCACTCTGGTGGTCGACCAGGCAGTCGACCGGCTAGGCAAACAAGAAATAGCCATTAGCTACAGTAGACCTGGAGGCCGGCCGGCCAGAAGAGCTACCGACCTCTGTAAAGAACTCACTACTAGCAGTTGACCGGCTAGCAGGCCCAAACAAAGTGTCAAAGCATCGGTCGGCCCACGTCGACCAGCCCATATGCAAAGACACGCATGTGTCTGTTTGCACAATCGGTCGACTGTTTGGTCAACCGAGCATAGCTGCAGCGGTCGACTGAGCAGTCAACCGAGCTTGCCCTAAAATCTCAGAAATTTTGTTTTTCAAAACTCTTTTCAAAATTATTGATAATTCTGTAAAATTATGTAAACAAAAAAATATTATTGAGTATAATAAACATTATGAAATATGTATATGTAGAGAGACAAAATTTATCATATGTTTATTAAAAACTAAATTAAACAAAAAAACTAGTTAGAAAATTCTTGTGTGCATGCGTATAAAGCTTCTTGAGCATTCAATCCTACACTCTAAACTTAAATATTCTAAAACTCTTACAATGATTATTATATCTTCAAGTTTTTTTCAAATGGGCTTCTCTAAAATTCATGCTTTGACCTTCTTATCTTGAATCCCATGCTTGAATCAACTTGAAATCTTCAACAGCTTCCTTTTGGTGAAGAGTTAAACAAAATCATAATATGCTCCTGAATCCTGTAAACTCAAAAATACTTGAACTTGATTAGTACTAAACAACTACATGAGTTTTATAATTATCAAAAGAAAAATGATGATTGTACTCTTGGGCCAAAAGAAAAAGTGTAAGAAGGATCACTAGAGATCTTAGATTTGAATGGAATGATGTTTTCAAAGTAAACATCCCTTACTTCAATGATGGTGTTGTTGGATATTTTACTAATTTGATAGTTAGCAACTAGAAATCGATTAACATTGCTATCTAGCACATATCCGATGAAGATAGTATCAACAGTCTTGGGGCGATTTTTCTCTTTTTCGGTTCTGGTATTGAAACCTTAGACAAGCAACCCTAAACTTTGAAGAATTGGATGTTAGGAGTACTCCATTTTCAACATTCATAGGGAGTAACATCGAAATCTTTTTGGGAAACCCTATTGAGAATCAAACAGGCAGAAAAGAGAGCTTCTCCTCAAAGGTTCTCGAGTACACCTGAGCTGAGTAACATGCAGCTCACCATATCCATCAATGTTCTATTATTTCTTTCAGCTATACCGTTGGATTGAGATGTCTAAGAGCAGCAGTTACTTTATGAATTATGCGTGCACTTGGCAGAATCCTGTCATATCATTTGAGGTGTACTCCCACCTATGATTAGATCTTAGAATCTTGATCTTACTCTCAAGTTTGTTTTCAGCTTTGGCTTTATACACCTTGAACCAATCAAGGATTTTATCCTTGAATTTGAGATGATAAATTAACATAATTTGGAGTAGTCATCAACGAATGTCACAAAGTATCTTTTGCCGCCTCTAGTGAGAACTCTATTTGAGTCACAAACATCACTGTTGAACAGTTCGAGAGGCTCAGAATTTCTTGTAATAAAATGAAAAGGTGTTTGGACATGTTTGCCTTGAATACAAATTTCACATTTAGAAGATGAATCAAAAAAAATTTAAGAATGAGATTTAGGTTAATCATTTTCTTGATAGAATTGAAGTTGACATGTTCCAATCTTCCATGTCAGATATTAGAAGATTCAATATTCAAGGCAATAGAAATAGAATATTTACTATCAAAAAAATTGATTATATTGAGCTAGAAAAGGCCATCACAAATAAAGCCCTTTCTAATGAAATCATTTTACTGGGAGATTGCAAATTTATTAGACTCTTTTATAATCCTATAACCAACTCTAAGAAGTGAGGATTCACTTGATCAAACTTCTTTGAAGTGTGGGCACATGTAGACACATTTAAGAGTTAGAATTTTCACGGAGGTTATCTCAGATCAATGCGTCCAGTTCTCTTTATTTCTCTGATGAAGTCATCTATCAGGCTTACGCTTCCTTCATATTGTTTCTGATAAGATTTAAACCATGAGCAATCAGTACATATATGAATATTAGCTTCTAGATCTAACCACTAGTCCGAGGAGAAAGTTATAGAGTTGATAATAGGAAGAGAAGAGTCTAACCTAAAAGAATTGAGTTCAGTTCTATCATGTTAACCTTCTGTCCGTCATTCCCTCCATTTCCTCTTGGTTGAGCCTTGCTTGATTCCTTCTTCCGATTGAAGCATTGGGGCGCTAGATGGTTAGTTCTCTCGCAGACATAGTATAATCTTTTATCAGTCTTCTGGCCAAAGGTTTTGAATTTAAAGGAGGAATATTGAGAAGGTTTGAAAGAAGATGAGTTAGAATGAGGAGCAGAATGAAAATGGTGAGGTTTTTTAAATCTCTTTCCCTTGAGATTCTTAAATTACACTTAGGCTTATCCTCTACCACGTTGACTTTGGTTTTCATTTCAGATTTGGGTTTGAAATCTTGTCTATACTAGTCTTCTATGTGAATTGGCTTCAGGGCTTGAACAAGGGTAAGGTCACCTCACTTGTGACAAATGTCTCTAGAAAGGTTGACCATGAAGGAGAGAGTTAATTAATAAGAAAAGACCCCTTGTAATCGTCAGAGAATTGATTCCCTTTCAATTGAAGGTGCCATATATAATCTTGAAATTTATGAAGTTATATTTATGAGTTTGTTATCAACTATCATGAATTTATTGAAAGAGGAGGAGGTGAATCTTTCAATTCCAACATCATCGAGATCATATTTATCCTCAAGTGCTTCTTATAGTACTTTGGCACTCTTGTATTCATAATAGATGTCATAAAAATTGTTTGCAAGTGTACTAAGAATTATATGGAGACAATGATAGTCTATCTCTTCATGTTTCGAGCAGATTTGAGTGAAAGAAGTAGATTGAGAAGGAGTTTCAGTTTATGCTGATGAAGATTCAACATGTAAAGATTTAGAGGATTGGACATGTATAGAATCATCTATGGCTGAGATCAAATCTAAAATGGTCAACAAATATTTCATCTAGTTTGCCCGTATCTTATAGAAGGTGCCTGAAAATTTGTCTGGTGTGGCACTTTTAAATGGTCTGGGTTAGCCATGTAACGGGATGAAGCTACCTTGTATTATGTATTTTAAATTATTTAAAATGTAATTTAGTTTATATTGATTACTTTTAAATTAGAATTTGCAGAATAAAATAGTATAATACTTGTTTAAATATGTGACAAATAATTCTAGCAAGATAAAGTTTGTCTATTAAGCAAAAATAAGTTGCATAATTAAACAGTTTAATTTGTTCCCTAAAGTTGTAGGGTTAGTCAAAAACTCCAATTTTACAAGTCCAATTGGCCAAGTCGGCGTAACTCAGGTAAGAGATTTTCTGCACTTCGCATTCCTTAATTACAAAACCACATTGAGTACTCTTCTTTACTCACCAAAATTGCACGAAATTTTAAGAAAATAATTTACCCTTTTAATTCCTAATTATTACCTAGAATGAACTAGCAGGAATAATAATTAATAATTTACAAGAATTTGGATAATTCATTTTGTTAACTAATATTTTGCAAGAATAAAATAGCAAGATGTTGCCAATGTAGACCAATATTTAGTTAATAAGCTAGTTGTAGGAATTATTCAACTAAAATACTAGTAGGTTAGAAGCCAATTTGTAATTGGATAATAATTGCAAGGAATAATTAATTAACCTCTTAGCAAATCCTATTAGATGAGAGAAAAGATAATATGTTTTTAAAAATGGTAAGTACATAATAATTGATAATTTAATTTAACACATTAAGGGAAAATAACTTTGCAGGATTTTGATAATTTAAGATCTTGCAAGAATTTGTAGATAAGAACTTCTAATAAGTAATTTAATTCTCTTTTCCCAAGAATTTGTGACTAATCACATGCAAGGAATAAATGTGTTTGTTAGTTACTTCAAACAATTTGATTGAAAATCTATTTTTCAAGTAACCAACTAATTTTGTCCTAATCAACCAATTATAGTATGAAATAAAACAATTATTGCGAGAATTTAATTAATTAATAAGCTTGCGGTAATAAAATAATTTTCTATTTTCCTCTAAATTGTTGGATAATATTAGATCTATTTTCCAATTTAAAGTATGCAATTAAGAAAAAAAATTAATTAACTAGCATGCAAAATTCTAAACAAGAATTTTTTAGGCATAAACATTTGCAAAACAATAAATCAAGAAAAAATAAAAAATTCTTGCATGGGGTTGGCAGTCGCGATGTCACTGCCCTAGAAGAAAATAGATCTGTCTCCTTATCCAGACGTTGAATCGGCCTCACTAGCGGTAAAAGTCTCCCCCGATATATCACAAATACTTGCTCTTGGACAGAAGAGCAAACCTCTGCTCAAATGAAAATGTTTCCCAAATGGAAGTAGAAAACTTGAAAGAAAAAGAATGAAAGAACCAATTTGTGTAAAGCAGAAATATTTGAGAGAGAAATCTAGAGATGTTTGTTGTTCTATGGAATGAAGAGGAGAGGAGGCCCTTTTATAGGCTCCAAGACCCCCCATTATAATTCATCAAAATAAATGAAAAGTAACGGTCAAAATTAAATCAGATTTTAATTTGAAAATCAATTCACATTTTAATTGTTCCCATTAATTGGCAAAATCAAATTAGGCTTAATTTGAAATAATATGAACATTAATCTCATTTTTAATTTAGTGATCAATCCAATTAAAATGAGAGAGAATGTTTGATTTTTACGATTAAGATTTTAAAGATTTGCAGCAGGTCGTGTTAACAATTTCTTCTCAAAGTGGTAATGATGATTGAATGTGTTGGGAATATGAAGAATATATGTGAATCTTTGAATTGAATTAGGCGAGATCCATTGATCGAATCAATTGGATGATGGTTGGAGTGTGTTCTCCTCCCATTGGGGACGAACGTGGTATATTCACATGTTTAATTCCGACTTCGAATGAATGAGATATTCAAGTCTAAAGATTGCCTAATTCAAAGCCAAAATGGGACTTAAGGTAGCTAAAGGCATTTAGTCCCACATTGGCCATGGGATGGAAGTTTGAAGTGTTTAAATAGAGAAAAATGGGAACAAAGGACGTGCCCTTTGGGTACATGGAGTTTTCGCGCGCAATTGGGAGGAAACCATGCTCGCACATGCGTGAGAGCGCGCCGTCGCTGGCGCCGGCGCCGGCGGGCTGCCGGTGTCGGGCTCGGGCACAGACACGGGTCTGGGTCTGGGTCTGGGTTCGGGTTCCCTACCCGGCCTGATTCTTTTTGAACTGGGTCTCACGGGTATGGGTTACGCGGAGCATACCCGCTCCGCTATCCGGATCCGAACCGCCCCGCCAACGACTTTCTGTAAACCGTTACGGCAGTTGGACGGTTGGACGGTTGCGGCGGTTGAAACGAACCGTTGCAATGGTTCAGACCGAACCAATGCAACTGTTGGTTGGGTTCGGACCAAAATGCCCCTCCTGGAGCGCTATAAATAGCGCTCTCTTTTCTCAAATTAAAAACACACCAACACTCAACTCTCTCTGTGTTCTGAACTGAGGCTCTCTCTCTGCGTTCTGAACTGAGACTGAAGGGAAGTGAGAAATTCGATTTCTGAAGCGACTTCCAAGAGATTCTGCAAAATTCATTCTGAAAGAGGACTCAGAAAATTCAACAGATTCTTTAACAGAATTGTTGTCTGAATCTGGGACTTCCGAAGAAGAATATTCTTCTACCTTCCTTCTACCTCTACAGTGGGTGCTCCTCCCACCAGATATTAACCGACCTGGCCAATTAGATCAGTGATATTTCAGTGATATTGATTAGTTGTCAGATTGATCCCATAAACTAACAATCTTAGGACAATTATCATATTGAAGTTTCTTATTTCTATTCTGCTTGAACTTGCAGAAAATGTCTGAGACTAATCAAGATAGCTCAAGCAAGGCACCAAATATGCAGCTACAAGCTTTGATGCCTACTCCACTTCCTAACCCGAAGCCGGAGAAGCCAGGAAATTTGACGGCACAGAATTCAAGAGGTGGCAACAGAAGATGCTCTTCTACTTGACCACTCTTCATCTGGCCAAATTCCTGCAAGAAGATCCACCAGAACCCGAAACTGATCGGGACTCAGTCCTTGCAGTCGATGCATGGACTCAAGGTGACTTCCTTTGCTGAAACTATGTATTAAATAGACTGGATGACTCTCTTTACAATGTCTACAGTCCTATCACAACAGCAAAGAAGTTATGGACCGGTCTTGATAAGAAGTACAAGACTGAGGAGTTGCTACCAGAAGTTCATCGTAGGACGATTTTTGGAGTACAAAATGGTGGACAGCAAGACTGTAATCAGTCAGGTGCAAGAGTTCCAACTTATCTTGCACGAGATAGAAGCCAAAGGTATGATTCTACCTGAAACCTTTCAGGTTGCTACTATCGTGGAGAAACTCCCACCTGCGTGGAGAAATTTCAAGAACTACCTGAAGCACAAACGAAAGGAGATGAAGTTGGAAGATCTCATTATGAGGCTTCGAATCGAGGAGGACAACCGAAAGTCCGAGAAAAGGAGCAGTAAGAACTCCTATGAAGCCAAAGTCAATGTGATCGAAGACTCAAAGGGGAAAGCGTCTACTTCCAAAGGCTTAAAGCGGAAGAAGACTTCCCAGGGGTACAAAGGCAAGGTCCAAGAAGGCAAGAACATGCGCTTCAAGGGAACCTACTACATCTACAATAAAGAAGGGCATAAGGCGAATGAATGTCGCAGCCGTCTCAAAAAGAACAAGAAGAACCATCCACAAGCAAACTTGATCGACCATGCGTCGCCAAGCCTTTCAGCTGTGGTGTCAGAAGTGAATCTGACAACCAATAATAAGGATTGGTGGGTAGACACTAGGTCTACTTGGCACATCTGCTCTGAAAAATTATTATTCTCTGAATATCAAAAATTAGAACAAGATGAGCAACTATTCATGGGAAACTCAGCCGTCTCTAAGGTTGAAGAAAAAGGCAAGGTCATCCTGAAATGGATATCTGGAAAAGTGCTTACTCTGAACGATGTGTTACATGTTTCAGATATCCACAAGAATTTGATCTCTGGATCAATACTTAGTAAGAAAGGATTTAGAATGGTTTTTGAATCAGATAAATTTATACTTACTAAGGGAGGGATGTATGTGGGAAAGGGTTATCTTGTTGATGGACTTTTTAAAGTAAATGTTGCAGCGGTAGATAAAAAGTCTATGTATTTGTACCAAAAACTTATAAATAAAGAAAAATCTTCTGTTTATTTGCTTGAGTCTCTTACTTTATGGCATGCTAGATTAAGGCATGTAAATTACAAGTCTTTAAAGAACTTGTCTAATCTAGGATATATTCCTAAACTCAACTTGGAAGAAATTCGCAAGTGTGAGATTTGTGTTGAGGCCAAGTTAAAAAATTCATTTTATTCAATTGATCGAAATACAGAACCTTTAGGGTTAATTCATAGCGATCTGTGTGACTTGAAGTTTATGCCAACTAGGGGCAGTAAAAAGTATTTTATTACTTTTATTGATAACTGTACAAGATACTGTTATGTGTATCTTTTAAACAGTAAGGATGAGGCAATGAATATGTTTATAACATATAAAGCCGAAGTTGAGAATAAACTCAACAAGAATATCAAGATTCTAAAATCCGATAGAGGCGGAGAATATGAATCAAATGATTTTAGTGAGTTATGTGCTAAATTTGGTATAATCCATCAAACAACAGCACCAAATACTCCTCAGCAAAATGAAATTGTTGAACGGAAGAACAGAACTTTGAAGGAGACGGTCAATTCCATGCTCGTAAGTTCTGGAGTTCCGCAGAACTTGTGGGGGAAGCTCTGTTAACTGCAAATTATATTCTAAACAGAGTACCCCATAAGAAACTTGGTCTTATACTATTTGAGTTATGGCATGGAAGGACACCTTCCTACCATTACCTCAAAATGTGGGGGTGCCTTGCAAAGGTGCTAGCACCATTACCTAAAAAGACTAAGTTGGGAGCAAAAACTATGGACTGCATATTCATAGGCTATGCCTTAAATAGTAGTGCCTACAGATTTCTGGTTCATAAATCAGAAATATCAGATATTCATGTAAATATGATTATCGAATCTAGAGATATTGTGTTCTTTAAAGACATCTTTTCATACAAACGGAAAACAGATAAGACTTCTGGGAAAAGAACACATGAGATGGCATTCAGGGATGAAAGCCCTGAGGAACCGATTGTTAATGCTGAAATTGAATCAAGAAGAAGTTAGGGATCTAGAATCTCAAAATCTTTTGGTCCAAATTTCATAGCATATGCTATTGAAAGCGAGCCTCAAACATTTAAAGAGGCTATGTCTACCCCAGAAGCACAAATGTGGAAAGAAGCTATAAATAGCAAAATAGAATCTATACTAAGTAATCATACTTGGGAATTGGCAAACTTGCCTCTTGGCAGTAAACCAATTGGGTGTAAGTAGATTTTCAAAAGAAAATTAAAACCCGATAGATCTATCAATAAGTGCAAGGATAGATTAGTAGCCAAGGGTTATCGACAAAAAGAAGGACTTGACTACTTCGATACTTATTCACCAGTAACAAGAATAACATTCATTCGGATGTTAATTGCAATTGCAGTATTGCATAAGTTAGATATCCATCAAATGGATGTCAAGACTGCATTCTTAAATGGTGAATTAAATGAAGAAATATATATGGAGCAACCTGAAGGATTTATAGTCAAGGGCTAAGAACACAAAGTGTGTAAATTAGAAAAATCCTTATACGGTCTAAAGCAGGCTCCAAAATAATGGCATGAGAAATTTGATAGTGTCATGATCAAAGATGGATTCACTATCATTGAATGCGATAAGTGTGTTTATACTAAAACAGTTGAAAATGCATGTATCATTGTTTGTCTTTATGTAGACGACATGTTGATACTTGGGACTAATATTGAAATTATTAAGTCAACTAAAAGAATGTTCTCCAAAAGTTTTGACATGAAGGATCTGGGGGTTGCTGATGTAATTTTAGAAATTAAAATCACAAGAACACCAGATGGAATCAGTCTATCTCAATTCACTACGTGGAGAAGATGATAGAAAGATTCAAGGATCATGGGATAAAAGAGAATACTAATCCTTTTCTCCCACACATCCACCTTCATAAGAATACAGGAACTAGAATACGTCAGTTGGAGTATTCTCAGATTATCGGAAGTCTAATGTATTTGATGAATTGCACTAGACCCGATATTGCTTACTGAAAAACACCTAGAGGGGGGGTGAATAGGTGTAAGTGCTAATCTAATAAACTAAATGCAAACTAAGTGCGCTAAATGCGGAAGCTAATGCAAATCTTGCAACACACTTAATACAATCCACCAAGTGTAGCCGAATTCCCCTTGCGAGGCTCTGGACTAACTCCTCTTGATTCCCCTAGATATGGGTTGAGGCGCTATGTGAAGCTCTTGTTGGATGAGTATAAGTGATGCACACACACAAGCAAGCCAAGCATATAATAGATATGACAATAAGAGATGCAAGGCACAACACAAGCAATATATGATATGGCAATATAAATTATGCACAACACAAGCAAATATGGTATGATATGAAGTATGATGCTTTGCACAAAGTAAATGAGAGAGAGTTAGAGAGACAATGGGAGCAATCGCAAACAACGAGATTTGTTTCGAGGTTCGAGCACCTTGCTCTACATCCCCGCCTACACCACCGTGTAGGATTTCCACTATCTTAACTCCCACCGAGGGAACCTCTACCGAAGAGGATTTCTTACAACTCTAGGAGTACCAAACTCCTCTCTCAAACAACAACCTCCTCACAACCGAGGGGTTAGGCCCGTAGCCAATACAACAACCAATCCACACACCTCTACCGAAGAGGCTCACAACCAAACACTATCACCTCACACTTGAGGGATACAACTCAATCACCCGATCACCTCTACCGAAGAGGGATTCACAAATAAAAGGGTGTTTACAACAATGAGGTTTACAACAAACAACCTCAAACACTTCTCTTTCTTTTTCTCTTTTCTTTTTCTCTTTTCTTTTTCTCTTTTTCACAAAAACAAGATCCTAAGAGATTAGGATAGGTGATAGCTCAAGTGTGGAAACTAGGTGTTTGGAAAACAAGCAACAAAGAAAAACACTTGGGAAAATCCTTGCAAAAGATATAGAATGAAAACCAAGACAAATCTCCCAAATTCCTATTTTCTTTGATTTTTCCAAAAACCTAAAACAATAAAGATTAAGTCTTTTTAGCACAAAAACTATTTTGAAAACTTGTTTAAACACTAGAGAAACACAGAAATTTTTCTCCTTAAAAACCTTGGCCAAAATCCCAAAGGAATGGGGTTTATATAGGCCAAACAGAAAACTAGCCGTTAGAGCTGAGCTGGCAGCTCTGACAGGCGTCGGTCGACCGGCCCGGTCGACCGCCAACGGTCAGAAAAGTGACCGTTGGGCACTAGCGGTCGACCGGCCCGGTCGACCGAAACATCCTGAGAGTTGAACTCTCAACTCGGTCGACCGGTCCGGTCGACCGACTACAATGTGTAGCCAGCGTGCACGTCTGTGCACATCGGTCGACCGACCCGGTCGACCGGCCACTTGGTGCGGTCGACCGGTCCGGTCGACCGAACTGGTCTGGCAGGCACAGTGCAGAACTGCACAGATACGGGATTTGAAAATAGGTCTTTTCACTCAATAAAAATCCCATAAATTCACAGTAAATCCACTAAATAGTTTTAATCACAATAAAAACTGTTTTTCTAAAAATATGTTTTTCTAAAACTTATTTTTCCATAACTTCACAAAGTACAAAAACAAGATATTTTGAACTTATTAAAGCATAGTGTGTATGGATATGATCCACTACACAATCATAATGAAATATCTATGTTTTTGATATCTAGCATATAACAAGGTTTTGGTTTAAAGGATATGCATGATAGAAATACCAAAAACCAACTCTTGTATTTTTATCATAAACAAAACTTGTATTTTATCATACTAGATTTTTCCAAAACATGAATAGGATAGTCAAAATAAGTTTGTCTATAAGTTAAGCATGTATGTATAAATAGAAAACATCTACTATACATATAAATCTTGAAAACTTGTTTTGATCAAACTATTCATGAAACCACACATCAAAACATAAAACGTGTGTGTTTGTGCACTTGAGCATATCAACTATACTAAGCTTTACAAATGGATCTAAAACTCACAATCTAAACTAGGATACCTAAGTCTTCTCTTGAGGAACTCCATCTTCAAGTAGACTAGGTCCAAACTCCGTGATTCTCCAAGTGCAAAGGTATGATCTTTAAGCTTTGGCACCGGAATCACCATGATAAGCTTCTAATCATCTTGTTGAAGCTAATCACCAACTAATATCCTGTTAATGATCTGAAACTTAGAAACACAAGAATATTAGTAAACATAACTACATGAGTGTTGATCATCATCAAAACTAGAGTGGAAGGCCATTGGGCCAACAATCTCCCCCTTTTTGATGATGACAAAACTCATGGAGTTATATATGCATGGATTAAAGATAAGCTTCAAGGAAGCTCCCCCTTAACTCATGCATAAGAAATGAATAAATAAATATGCAATGAAAGCTTATGATTCTAAACAAGAGACATACATATTTATCATATCTTATTGTTTATTTGTTTATGCATGAACTCAATATATGCAAAAACATAAAGAAGCATATATAAAAACTAAACAACTCAAAATCTTTCTCCCCCTTTTTGTCAATCATCAATAAAGGGGTAAACAATCAAAACCATAGATAAATGAGGGGTAAAAATCTTTCTCCCGCTTTTTGTCAATCAAAAGCAATGCAAACAATGTTCTCCCCCTTTTTGTCTAAAACAAAAAACAAACAAAAAATCAATAAGGGGTGACTACAAACATGATATCAATTAAAAAATATGTCAATGAAGCATCTTGATACCAATAAACAAGGATCAATATATGTTATATGCTATATACATTCATGAAGAGGAAGACGCTAAGTTAGCTTCCCTACACATATGCATTACATGAAGAAGGGATGACAAGCCCCAATTCACATAACACATATTATGTAATGCATAAGAGGAGATGTGAAGCTCCCCCTACACACGTATATCATATAAAGAAGAGTTGTCAAGCTCCTCAATTTATAATATACTCAACATGAATCTATATGTAAGAGAGATGTTAAGCTCTCCTTGCATATAGGAAATACAAATCAAAACTTTGAATATTTTCTTTAAACAAAATTTTAGAAATACCAATTGTAATTAAACATAAGTCTTGAATTCCTAAAACATGAATCTTGAAACCAAAACAAATTTTGAATTTCTTAAATATGATACCAATTGTAAATATTTTACCAATTGAAAAGATTTTACATAGAAAAATTGATACCAATTGTAAGAATTGTTCATTTTAAAAACATATAAACAACTTTTAATCATAAAGTGTGGGAGTACAAATACCAATTGAAATACAAAATCAAATTTTCTCCCCCTTTATGAAATACAAACTAAAGTCATGCATAGTCTTGATAACAATTTAAAAGTAATCAATTTAAACAAAATTGAAACTCAAGCACTAGCATAAACACAAACATATATATGTATGAAAGATAGATACCAATAGAAATTGATATACTTGGAATTTAAAGCATACATACATACAAAACATATATGAGTATACAAGAAGATCAAAATGATACCAATTGAAAGAGTTCAATGATACCAATTGACATAACAATAAGTTCAAGTGTATACATCATATTATCTACCACCCAATCATAATTAAGTTTTAAAGATTTTCAATTTAGGGCATACATGAACATGATCTCCCATCCTACCGCCCTTGGAAGGTAGGGGTTTTCAAAAATAGATTTGAAAATGTAGTTTTGTTTGAAAATCACTACCAAAATGAAGAACACCGCAACTAGTTAAATGGAAAACTTGTTAACTAGCACGAAATCCTTCAAGCAAGGAATAAAACAAAAAAAATGAAATTCACATGATAATCATCACTCTAACCAATAAAGCATACCTCATGAGAAACAAAACATGAGCAATAGATATGAGTGTACAAATAATATGTGAAGATCATAATCATAAAAAATATTTCATTAAGCTCAATTATTCCTTAAAACATAATTCCATCAAAAACATGAAAAATCATTTAAAACTACTTATTTAATCTTCAAGGCATATGTATGTCTAATACAAGCTAAAATATACATACATATCCAAAACTCAACGAGTCCACTAAATGTATATTCATGAAGGCACGTGGCTCAAAAAGATGTATATGTATAAGATTAGTTTGAACTAGATGGACATATACATGAAGTTAAATATTGACACATAAACATGGAAACATGTAAGGCTAAATTTTCATCAAAGCAATTTTCATTTCAAGGTATATGTATGATTTGTCAACACAAGAAGTATACATACATATCCCTTAAACACACTTTGAGTCCATAATAGATATTTGCATGAAAGGCAAATGGCTCAAGGGGTATACATGTATATCTTCAAGTTTGGCAAAATAAACATATACATGAAGTGAAACACACAATCATAAAACAAATCCAAAAATGGAATACAAGTTTGAAATGTATGAATCATCAAAACTAGACTATACTCGCACATCTAATGGGTTCAAATAAGCATTCAAGCTCAACATATATATATTTATTTGTAGCCCACTCTATGTACAAGTATATAACTAGTCTTAATGAAAACTAACACTTAAACATATATTCAAAACATGAAGCATCAAAACAAACATAAAAGTCATCATGATAAAACTAAAACATGATTATTATGTAAATTCACATGTATTAGATTCATGATGTACATTATAGCTAAACAAAAGGTGAGAACACTAAATATGGGTTCATATAAGCATATGTGTCTCAAATACTATACATGTATGTCAAGGATCTAATAAACATGGAATGAACATACTAATCCATAGACATCAAAAACATGCTATAAACATTAAAACATGGAAAGCATGTAAACAATAAATGGGAGTAAAGGATTGTTACCAAACCGAAGAAGCAACTCTCCTTGTCTCCAAAACATAGTGGTCATCTCCACCAAATCTTCCCTTGAAAGTGATGCATCCATTTTGATTTCCATGAAGTCCGGAACGCATCCACTCCAAGGTGCTAACACTCTCACGTCATGTGAGAGCCCACACCTACATCAAAAACTTTAGGGGTGGTGGTCTTTGGTACCCATACTCTTTTGGGTCCATGGGGGTTAGTATCTTCTCTAACCCAAACAAACTTCTTGGCTAAATTTTCAACATGTAAACGATCATAGCAAAATTTAGCAAGATGGCCTTTTCGGCCGCAATGTGTACATGTGTACACATGAGCATACATGTGTTGATGGTGTCCGTGAGGAGCATGTGTATGCCGTGGAGGGTGTGCATGCATAAAGGATGGAACTTGTTTCTTTCGAACCAAGGATTCCAATCGTGTATGGTTCTTAGCACATTGGCTCATAGTGGAGCCCAAACAATCTACTCTCTTCTTTAGCATACAAATATCATCATTAATCCTATAAGAAGAGGTACATGCATTAGGTAGTCTAGATGAAGAGGCTACACTAGCATGGCAAACATGTGCATCAATCTTATTTTGCAAAAATTCATTTTTCTTTAAACAAATTTCTAAATCCTTTGAAATAGAAGCAATTTATTTTTCAAATTAACATTTTCTTTTAAAACAAAATCAACTTTTGAAGACAAATTTTCATTTTTCTTCAAAAGAACATGGCAATCATTTTTAGATTTTAAAAATTCATTTTCTTTAAGTGCAAGTTCCAATTGAGATCTCAATGAATCCCTTTCATTATAGACCTCAACCTTCTCTTGCAAAACATTGTCAAGTCTAGCATGCAAATACTTATTTTCTTTTTCAATTTCTAGACTTTTCTTTTTCAACAAATTATATTTTTCTATCAATTTTTCACAAACAATGGAAAGTTCTTCATTCAAAGCATGAGGATCAACATAATCATTTGAAGAACTGGCACAATCATTACTATCTAGTTGAGATTCCGAATGTACCTCAAGGGAGTCATTCCCTTGGACCATGTAGCATTGTTGTGGTTCGGATTCTCCACTAGATTCCTCTTCATGTTGGATAGGCATTTGAAGCTCGGAGGTGGTGGTTGTTGTCAATAGATTCCACACTGCAAAAGCGGAATCAATGTTAGAAACACGTAAAAGATAATCTTTAGTTAATGTGCTTCTAATGGCCTCTAGGGCTTGTGCATTGGCCCCTATATGATTGCAATCACCAAGATAACATCTCTTGGTGGCCGCAAGGAAAACATGCAAACCTAGGGTCTTTAGGTACATGGACATCCTATACTTCCAAACATCAATGTTGGAAGGGTCAAAGCTAGGTGGGGTCATGAAGTCCATGGTATAAACTAACTATGTGCAAACAATCAAATGCAAATGTAGATTAGCAAGCAAATGGATCACTCCTAGGATGTTAAGCCTAAGTATCAGGAGCACTAGCTCTGATACCAATTGAAAAACACCTAGAGGGGGGTGAATAGGTGTAAGTGCTAATCTAATAAACTAAATGCAAACTAAGTGCGCTAAATGCGGAAGCTAATGCAAATCTTACAACACACTTAATACAATCCACCAAGTGTAGCCGAATTCCCCTTGCGAGGCTCTGGACTAACTCCTCTTGATTCCCCTAGATATGGGTTGAGGCGCTATGTGAAGCTCTTGTTGGATGAGTATAAGTGATGCACACACACAAGCAAGCCAAGCATATAATAGATATGACAATAAGAGATGCAAGGCACAACACAAGCAATATATGATATGGCAATATAAATTATGCACAACACAAGCAAATATGGTATGATATGAAGTATGATGCTTAGCACAAAGTAAATGAGAGAGAGTTAGAGAGACAATGGGAGCAATCGCAAACAACGAGATTTGTTTCGAGGTTCGAGCACCTTGCTCTACATCCCCGCCTACACCACCGTGTAGGATTTCCACTATCTCAACTCCCACCGAGGGAACCTCTACCGAAGAGGATTTCTTACAACTCTAGGAGTACCAAACTCCTCTCTCAAACAACAACCTCCTCACAACCGAGGGGTTAGGCCCGTAGCCAATACAACAACCAATCCACACACCTCTACCGAAGAGGCTCACAACCAAACACTATCACCTCACACTTGAGGGATACAACTCAATCACCCGATCACCTCTACCGAAGAGGGATTCACAAATAAAAGGGTGTTTACAACAATGAGGTTTACAACAAACAACCTCAAACACTTCTCTTTCTTTTTCTCTTTTCTTTTTCTCTTTTCTTTTTCTCTTTTTCCACAAAAACAAGATCCTAAGAGATTAGGATAGGTGATAGCTCAAGTGTGGAAACTAGGTGTTTGGAAAACAAGCAACAAAGAAAAACACTTGGGAAAATCCTTGCAAAAGATATAGAATGAAAACCAAGACAAATCTCCCAAATTCCTATTTTCTTTGATTTTTCCAAAAACCTAAAACAATAAAGATTAAGTCTTTTTAGCACAAAAACTATTTTGAAAACTTATTTAAACACTAGAGAAACACAGAAATTTTTCTCCTTAAAAACCTTGGCCAAAATCCCAAAGGAATGGGGTTTATATAGGCCAAACAGAAAACTAGCCGTTAGAGCTGAGCTGGCAGCTCTGACAGGCGTCGGTCGACCGGCCCGGTCGACCGCCAACGGTCAGAAAAGTGACCGTTGGGCACTAGCGGTCGACCGGCCCGGTCGACCGAAACATCCTGAGAGTTGAACTCTCAACTCGGTCGACCGGTCCGGTCGACCGACTACAATGTGTAGCCAGCGTGCACGTCTGTGCACATCGGTCGACCGACCCGGTCGACCGGCCACTTGGTGCGGTCGACCGGTCCGGTCGACCGAACTGGTCTGGCAGGCACAGTGCAGAACTGCACAGATACGGGATTTGAAAATAGGTCTTTTCACTCAATAAAATCCCATAAATTCACAGTAAATCCACTAAATAGTTTTAATCACAATAAAAACTGTTTTTCTAAAAATATGTTTTTCTAAAACTTATTTTTCCATAACTTCACAAAGTACAAAAACAAGATATTTTGAACTTATTAAAGCATAGTGTGTATGGATATGATCCACTACACAATCATAATGAAATATCTATGTTTTTGATATCTAGCATATAACAAGGTTTTGGTTTAAAGGATATGCATGATAGAAATACCAAAAACCAACTCTTGTATTTTTATCATAAACAAAACTTGTATTTTATCATACTAGATTTTTCCAAAACATGAATAGGATAGTCAAAATAAGTTTGTCTATAAGTTAAGCATGTATGTATAAATAGAAAACATCTACTATACATATAAATCTTGAAAACTTGTTTTGATCAAACTATTCATGAAACCACACATCAAAACATAAAACGTGTGTGTTTGTGCACTTGAGCATATCAACTATACTAAGCTTTACAAATGGATCTAAAACTCACAATCTAAACTAGGATACCTAAGTCTTCTCTTGAGGAACTCCATCTTCAAGTAGACTAGGTCCAAACTCCGTGATTCTCCAAGTGCAAAGGTATGATCTTTAAGCTTTGGCACCGGAATCACCATGATAAGCTTCTAATCATCTTGTTGAAGCTAATCACCAACTAATATCCTGTTAATGATCTGAAACTTAGAAACACAAGAATATTAGTAAACATAACTACATGAGTGTTGATCATCATCAAAACTAGAGTGGAAGGCCATTGGGCCAACACTTACGCTGTAAGCAAGTTAAGCAGATACACTAGCAATCCTAGTGATCAACATTGGACTGCTCTACTACGAGTATTGGGTTACGTATCATATACCAAGGAATATGCCTTGATATATGGACAGTATCCACCTGTACTTGAAGGATACAGTGGTGCTAATTGGATTGCAGATTTTGAGGAATCAAAATCAACTAGTGGATATGTATTTACTCTAGGAGGAGCAGCGATATCCTGAAAATCTTTCAAGCAAACATGTATTGCCCGTTCCACTATGGAATCAAAATTCATAGCCTTAGATAAGGCCGGAGAAGAAGCAGAATGGCTTCGACAATTTTTGGAAGATATACCATTATAGCAAAAGTCAGTGCCCGCTATATGCATACACTGCGATAATCAAGTAGCTATATCTAGGGCACAAAATGTTATATACAACGGTAAGTCTAGATATATTCGTCGTAGACATAATACTGTTAAGCAGTTGCTCTCAAATGGAATTATCTCTATTGACTTTGTATCGTCAAAGGATAATTTAACGGATCCGCTTACTAAAGGTTTAAGTGGAGAGCGAATAAACTGCGCATCGAGGAGAATGAGTCTAAAAGCCTAACCTTACCGAGTCAGCTTAATGAAAACTCACTTAGCGACTGGAGATCCCACGGACTAAGTTCAAGAGGAAAAACTAGTTATGATTGACTCAGCAAGTAAGCACTTAGGAGCTTGACTCCAATCCATTCCTAAGGTGCACATAAGTGCTTTCTACAAGTGGATTAAGGATAAGCTTAACGCTTTTAATGATGCCTATATCTTGTTACTAAACAAGTGGAGTAGAGTAGACTACTCTTAATAGGACAATCACCTATGTGAGTATAGAGTTGGGTCGGCTCTTTGGTAATTTCTATGGAGGCTGTTATTCCCTAAAGATACTCTCTGAAACTAAGAATGTCCAGGGCCCAAATGGACACAACCGAGAACCAAAGTTGATTTGAAAAATCACTGTGTGAAGTTTGTTGACTTGGCTTACACTAACGGCTAAGATTTTTACGATTAAGATTTTAAAGATTTGCAGCAGGTCGTGTTAACAATTTCTTCTCAAAGTGGT
Source organism: Agave tequilana (assembly GCA_038442645.1). Classification (NCBI taxonomy): domain Eukaryota; kingdom Viridiplantae; phylum Streptophyta; class Magnoliopsida; order Asparagales; family Asparagaceae; genus Agave; species Agave tequilana. The sequence continues at coordinate 41,042 of JAVJIF010024388.1, read as the reverse complement.
AATGATGATTGAATGTGTTGGGAATATGAAGAATATATGTGAATCTTTGAATTGAATTACGGCGAGATCCGTTGATCGAATCAATTGGATGATGGTTGGAGCGTGTTCTCCTTCCATTGGGGACGAACGTAGTATATTCACATGTTCAATTCCGACTTCGAATGAATGAGATATTCAAGTTTAAAGATTGTCTAATTTAAAGCCAAAATGGGACTAAAGGTAGCTAAAGGCATTTAGTCCCACATTGACCATGGGATGGAAGTTTGAAGTGTTTAAATAGAGAAAAATGGGAACAAAGGGCGTGCCCTTTGGGTACTTGGAGTTTTCGCGCGCGATTGGGAGGAAACAATGCCCGCACATGAGCGCGCGCCGCCGCGGCGTGGATTCGGGTTCCCTACCCGACCTGGTTCTTTTTGAACCGGGTCTCACTGGTATGGGTTACGCGGAGCATACCCGCTCCGCTATCCGGATCCGAACCGCCCCGCCAACGGCTGTCTGTAAACCGTCGCGGAAATTGGGCGGTTGGACGGTTGCGGCGGTTGAAACGAACCGTTGCAACAGTTCAGACCGAACCGTTGCAACTGTTGGTTGGGTTCGGACCAAAATGCCCCTCCCGGAGCGCTATAAATAGCGCTCCGTTTTATCAAATTAAAAACACACCAACACTCAACTCTCTCTCTCTGCGTTCTGAACTGAGGCTCTCTCTCTGCGTTCTGAACTGAGACTGAAGTGAAGTTCTCTGTCTTGAAGTAACTTCCAATGGAAAGTGAGAAATTCGGTTTCCGAAGCGACGTCCAAGAGATTCTGCAAAATTCGTTCTGAAAGAGGACTCAGAAAATTCAACAGATTCTTTAATAGAATTGTTGTCTGAATCTGGGACTTCCGAAGAAGCATATTCTTCTACCTTCCTTCTTCTTCTACAGTGGGTGCTCCTCCCACCTGATATTAACCGACCTGGCCAATTAGATCGGTGATATTTCAGTGATATTGATTAGTTGTCAGATTGATCCCAGAAACTAACAGAATGAACATGAGTGGAAGAAGGGTTAAACAGACAAATGAGTTTAGCTTGGAGACTCCATGTAAGCAACCACTTTAGTTCTCTGTGGGTGTACGAGGAATCATCTTTAACTTCCTTTAAACATTCTTCTGAAAATTTGAGTCTTTGTTTTTCTCTATATTTTTCTGATTTGCTGACCACACGCCATCGAGCGCGCATGAGCGGAGCTGGCATATAAATAAGCACATTCTATATAATTTTTGACAGTATTATTAATATCGAAAAGATTGTCTCAGAACTTTGGGTAAATTTTCGAAGTCACCTATAGTCATGGGTTCTTGGTGACCTCCAGCATCCACTTGCTGGATTTTGTTTGAAAAATTCTGTTCAGACTTCCCACTCGCCCAAAGTATATTTCTCGGGTGGCACAACCCGTGTGATCCAGACTGCACGTTCCCGCATATAGATCCCTATGCGGGACAATAAATCAACCGTCCATCACCGCCAGGAAGCAACCAACGGTGAGATCTGCACCCCCAGCTGCGGGGACCACTTGGCGGGATCTAAGAACCTGTTTATGCGAATCTCGTCAGTTTCTATGTGAATTTTCCACTTTTAAAACCAAATGGAGCTTGACAGCTTGACAGTTCGTGTGAGAGAGGCAGGCGCGTTAATAATTTTTTTTTTTATACTCGATTCGTTACTTTGGGACGCGCATCGATCGCATCGATCGAGCGAGCTCCGTGGAAAATCACAGAGAGAGAGAGAGAGAGAGAGAGAGAGCAGCGAAGAAATCGCTGAATCTTCTCAAGTCCTTTTTAGCTGTGTTTTTTTATGTCCTGTTTCTCTCTCTTCTCTCTTCGTCTCTTTAGGCGCTGTGTTTTTGGCTTTTTGTTCTCAGATCAAGTGACTTCTCGCTCTCTCATCTCTCCCACATGAAACTCCACCCGTCGCCAGCTCCGCCCACACTCCCCCCGCGCCTCCTTTCCCTCTCCCCTCTCAATGCTATAAATAGCCCTCCCTTTCCCTCTCTTCTCATTTTATAGGGTTTCGTTGGCGTTACGGTTTCCTTCCTTTTAATTTGCGAGGGGGGATTGATTGCAGATCTAAATTTAGGGAGATCGTTACCTTTTTGCAGCTCGCATAGATCGTCGTCGGTTTCAGTCTGAAGCAGGATTGGATCGATTCGAGTTGGGGAGAGGATGGAAGAGGGCCTGGTGTTGAATTGGGGGGTTTTTAGAGCCATTCTCGCGATTCTACAGTGGTGGGGCTTCAATGTCACCGTAATCATCATGAACAAATGGATCTTTCAGGTACAATTTTCTTCTTTTTTTTAAAAGAAATCCTAATTTATGATTTTTTTTTGATTGATTTTATGTTGTATTTTGCTGGTGCCGACTGGATTGAACTGGACTCGGTATGCTGGTTGGATTTGATGTGTGGTTTTCTCTTGTTTTTTATATGTTATTGGTTGAGTACAAGAAATAAACCATGATTACGTAATTTCAAAGGAATGTGATGTGCCGTGAAAACTCCACATAGATCTGAGGCAACGTATTCAGCGAATTTAAGGACGTTGACAAAATCCAACATGTGCTTGCTTTGAAGTGATGGGAAGACAAAGGAAGAAGGGAGAAATAAAGGAAACGCTAGCTTATTTTTTCCGTTTATTTGCATTGTTAGAGAGAAGAAGTGTATTTCTTATTCTCTTGGAGATCAAAGAGTTTGTTGATTTCCTATCTGACTATGCTCTGATACCTTCTCACATGGGCATGAATCTTAGTTCTATGCAGTTGGCTATAAAATTGCCCGCTTAATTTCACCACACTGGTTGATGGATTTTAGTTCTGTGGCAGTTGGTTCTGGGGGCCAATCTTGATCATGGTGATGGCCTGATGGGCTCTGCTTGTGGTGGCTGGTACCTGACACATTTGTTTGGATTGATGGTGGTGACGGCTTTAGTCCATGGGTATGATAGCTTGTAAGAAGAGAGAGATTATAGAGTTGAAAGGATCAGCTATATACATTTTATTCTGAAAGACTACAGAGACCATTGTGGTAGGAAAAGAGTGTGGCTATCTAGTGTCAGTATCATGTGGTGGTTCATTTGGATGGATCTGCCAAGTCAAGGTCGACATACATAGTGTAGTTTGGCTCCCTTCTTGTTCTCCCTTGGAATCCAGATTCTTGCTTTTCTCCTTACAAAAATGTTGGACCTTCTAATTTGTTTATTGATTTGTTGAACTGGAACCATTCACCACAACTGTACTGTCCATCTCTTGAAGAATTAGGCTCTCAAAAAGAGTTGAATGCATGCTAGCCAGCAAACTCTGTTCCCAAGAATGGAAGAGGGCATAGAGTAACTGTGCTGAAAGATAGTGGAAGTTAGCTCAAATTTTCAGCTTTTCCCAAATATTTTCTATAAACAAGGAGAAAATTTCATCGCTCACATCTTCTTTTCTTTCATCTTCCGCTCTGGAAACATGGTTTGTTATGCAGTAACAATTAGCATATGACAGTGATGAATTAATATAAAGAGGGAGCTGAGGGACACATGATCAATTTTGGAGTAGTATTGGAGGGTTGTCATTTGACGGCAGCAGATCATGATTTTTAGGAATTATTTATAAATTTGGTGCCTAAGTGGTCCTATATTACTGGTTTAGGGTGCACTACATCAGGAGTATTGGAGGTATGTCAATTTTGGACCACCCTCCAATTTGGAGTAGTATTGGGAGGGTTGCCATTTAATGGCACAGATCATGATCTTTAGGAATTATTTATAAATTTGGTGTTTTAGTGGTCCTACATTACAGGGTGCCTACATCAGAACCAGGACGCGCAATCTTCTCCCAAATGGATCCTTGCAATCTTCTCCCAAATGGATCCTTGCAATATTTGTTCTAATGCCTTATGCTAATCTTCTCCCAAATGGATCCTTGCAATCTTCCCCCAAATGGATCTTTGCAATATTTGTTCTAGTGCCTAATTCTTTTTGCTGGCAGGGGTTTACATTAAGCTGTGCAAAAAACTGAATCATATCATGTCTGTGAAGCCACTGTTGGTTGCATCTTGCAATTAGGCCCAATTAGCCAAAACTAGCTTGTTGATAGACCTCCTTGATATAAAATCAAATTTGATGTTCTGAATCGATCCTTTTTTCCCTCACTCTTTGTTCAATTTCCTCTTTTTCATAGCTTACATTATATGGTTATGTCTCATATGCTTGATTCCAAGATAGTTTGTAGAACATTTTCTATCTCCTTTATTCTAATTTCTTATAAAGAGGCGGCCAAGTTATTCTTTTCCATCATTAGGTTTTTGCTGTTTCTAGTTTTCTTTAATAACTTAATTGGTCGTACCATCTCCTTCCCTTCTAGACACCTTGAAACTGCAGTAGGTATATCATCTGCTTTTATTGTTTCATTTTCATTAAAACACCCTTAACTTGACTGTTCTTACCGTTTTGACACTATCTATATTTCTGTCCATGGATTGAATTGCCTTATTCAGATTGAATAATATTAATATACTATTTTTATAACTTTATAGACACCATGATAACCCTTAGCATATTTCTTGTTCACGTGATGCTTTTGTATGTTTTGAAAGAGAGTTTTGTCCTTCAAAGAAAATTTTCATGATTTTTGTATATATTCAAATAGTTAGATTGCTTTCTATTTCAAACTCTTATACTAGTTAATCTGAAACTAATCTTCTGTCCACAGAAACTGGATTTTAAGTTTCCTCTGTCAGTATCATGCATCCACTTCATATGCTCTTCTATTGGAGCTTATATCGCCATAAAATTGCTGAAGATTAAGCCACTCATTGAAGTTGACCCAGAAGACCGTTGGAGAAGAATATTCCCTATGTCGTTTGTTTTTTGCATCAACATTGTACTGGGAAATGTGAGCTTGCGATATATTCCTGTTTCTTTCATGCAGACGATAAAATCTTTCACTCCTGCAACGACAGGTTGGCTTCAGAACTTTTGTGTATTATTATTTTAACATTCTTTATGTCATTACATAGATTTTTCTGATTTTTTCTTATTATGCAACAGTTATCCTTCAGTGGTTAGTATGGAGAAAATATTTTGACCGGCGCATATGGACTTCGCTGGTGCCCATTGTTGGGGGATTCTTCTAACATCTGTGACAGAACTTAACTTCAATGTGTTTGGATTTTGTGCTGCCTTGTTTGGTTGTCTGGCTACCTCCACAAAGACAATCCTGGCTGAGTCCCTTCTTCATGGTTATAAATTTGATAGGTAGGACAAAGTCACAGTCCTTTTTTTAATTCTCTGATGGTTATAAACTTCAATGCTGAAAATATTTGCATGCTGTTAATTTTATCTTGGCTAAATTACAGTGAACTATCATGACCTAAGGTTGTGTCCAAAAACTATCATGAACTTGATTTATTATTTGTAGCCCTCATGAATTTTTCTTCCACTTTTCAAAATACTACCATCACGTGTTTAGCTTGTGACATTTTAATGACAACATTGCCCGCAACTTAATAATGAACACCATTAATAGTTTGATTTGAAAATTTATAACAAAAAAGTGTAAATAAGTTATATCTGATAAAAATATAGAAAAGATTTCAAAATAGTTTATGATGATATTGAATGAATATTTGGATAATCATTTTTTATTTACTAATATTAGTAAAAAGTTCTTAGAGTTATTATAAAAGTATTGATGATAAAAAGTTGTTTAATTTACCTTTGAATAATAGAGTATATTTCTTAAGAATATGTCCTAACACTATTAATAGTTATTTACCAAATTATTTATTATTTAATTATTAATAAATAGATTATTTATTAATTAGTGTAGTGGTCAGATTTTGACCTCTGCGAGATCGTGACACCTGACAAATCTCACAAATCATGGGATCACAGACTCGGTCTCATTCAACAGATCTCACCCGATCACCTGGCTGGCAGAGCAATTACAACCACTAGGCATGTTGGGGGCTACGGATGCGGATCTGAATCTCATTCCTTGCCGCAACACGACCCCGATAATCATGCGCCACTCAAACCAATTGCAGATGGGGCGTTACATGCACTGCAGTTACGATCGTGGGCAGATCTAAAGGCGAAAATTTTGGAGGCCATGACTCAGCTCGCTGCCCCTCAGTTATAAAAGTCGATCTCCTCCTTAGCAAGGGATCGAACCCTAGAATTAAACTTGTAATAGAGTGTTGAGAACTCCTTATAATCTCATTGATTTAGTGGAATCTCTCTCTTTGCTTCATGGTTTTTCCTCGAGTTTTTCATATAATTCTCTAGCGTTTGCGCTGATTTACATTCTTATTCACAATTTGAGTGTAGATAAATTCTCCCGAGGAATTTACCTCTGCATTTTGGTCTTTCATTGAGAGCTCTGAGTCTACGCTCAAAGTTCTCCCAATTCCAAACCTTTTTCCCCCTCAAAAAGCCTCTCCGAAGACGCAATGGCCCATCAAAGAGGAAATGCTTCCCGCGCCACCACCACAACAGCCTCAAAAGCCTGATTAACCGCCACGGGAGGCGCAGGGCCTTCTGATCAACATCCTGCCATTCTCGACATCCACATCGAAGATGTTGGGAAAGAACTGTCTTCCCCGCTTACTGCCCAGGGGGCAGGGGACATTGCTCCCGGGAACCAACTCATCCAGATGCTTCTGACCTTCAGAACAAATGGATGAACGCAGACGGAGGCGGCTCGTGATCGTGAGAAGGCTACCCTTGAGAGAGAAGCGACGACCTGCCTTAACAACCAGCTGGTCGTCAAGATAGAGATCCTTCGTAAATTGCAATCCATCAGGAACCAATGGATAGAAGGGTCTCGCACTCCTCTGTCTCCGCCACTGAGCACTACTCGGACCGCTCGCACTGTGAGCGATCGGAGGCACGATAAATCACTCTCTCCGATTAGTAGTCACCACTCCGATAACTCTGGGGGTGCACAGGGCTCCGAAGGCTACTCACGTGGAGAACATCGAGGAGATCGTCTAGAAAAAGGTTGAGAAAGCAAGTCATCTTTCTACAGAAGGAAACAAAGCCTTGTGGGTTGAGCACCTCGCCTCTCCGCTCTCCGAGAAAATCACTTTTCACCGCTTCTTAAAGAACTTCGTGATATCGAGCTTCGAGTGCTACTCAGGAGCGACTGACCTCGTCTGACACCTCCGTCAATACTAGGACAAGATGGCGGTCCACTCTCACTACGACTTGCTCATGAGTCATTTTTTCCGTTCAGTTTCAAGGTTGCTGCCTACGAATGGTTTTATACACTCCTAAGACAATCTCTTCGGAGTTTTGAAGAGGTGAAGCAGGTTTTCTATCACTAGTACGCTTCCTGACGGGAGCTCAAGAAGAACAACCACCTCCTCACAATCAAGATGAAACCTGGAGAGAGCCTCAAACACTATGTCAATTATTTCAAGAGCCAGGTAGCCTTGGTGTATAACTGCAACGACGATGTCGTTGTCGCTGAGTTCATCAATGGACTACAAGTCACCCACTCCTTTTACAAGCATATGGTGAAATACGTCATCTCCAAGATGAGGGACATCCTCTCTCGGGCTAAGTGTATTCAAATTGAGGATGCTATTCGAAGTTCTGCCGACCACTCCTCCAAGCGAGGGGGCGAAGTGAAGAAACAGAAGGCGCAACCTGTTCCTCCGAAGAAGACTCAGACTCGGGCGATCATAGCTGTCAACAAGCCCGCTCGGAACCTCGCCAAGGCCCACGGGGATGAAGCCAAATTTACTCCGCACTAGGCCCTCGCCCCGAGACTAGGAGAACTGCTTACATCTGACCCTTGCCTTGACGGCATCTAGAGTGTCTTAACAGCGGGCACTGAGCTTTGCCCTAACCACTACTCGGAGAACCGTCTACATTAGGCCCTCGCCCTGACGGCATCTCGAGTGTCTCCTACATCGGATTTTTGCCCTGACGACATCTCGAGTGTCTCAACAGCGGGGACCAGGCCCTCGCCCTGACAACTACTCGGAGAACCACTTAATCGGGCCTAGTTTTAACGACATCGCGAGTGTCTCAACAACAGGCATCGGGCCCTCGCTTCGACGACTACTCAGAAAACTACCTACATCGGGTCCTCGCCCTGATGGTATCTCGAGTGTTTCAACAGCAGGCACTAGGCCCTTACCTTGTCGACTACTCGGAAAATCGCCTACATCGAGACCTCGCCCTGACGACGTCTTGAGTGTCTGAACGACATGCATTGGGCCCTCGGCCTAACGACTACTCAGAGAATCGCCTACCCTAGGCTCTCGCCCTGACGATTACTCGGAGAACCGCTTATATCGGGCTCTCGCCCTGACGATATCTCGAGTGTCTTAACGGCATGCACCGAGTTCTCGCCCCGATGACTATTTGGAGAACCACCACATCAGGCCTTCACCCTGACGGTATCTCAGTGTCTCAACAACGGGCATCGGGCTCTTGCCCTGACGACTACTCGGAGAAGTGCCTATATCGAACCCTCTCTTGATAACATCTCGAGTGTCTCAACAGCGGACAATGGGCACTCGCCCTAATGACTACTCAGAGAACTGCTTACATCGGGCCCTTGCCCTGACGACATCTTGAGTGTCTCGACAACGGGCACCGGGCCCTCGTCCCGACGACTACTCGTAGAACCGCCTACATCAGGTCCTCGTCCGGATGGCATCTCGAGTGTCTTAACAGTGGGCACTGGGGGGCCTTCGCCCAGATGACTAATTGGAGAACCGCCTACATCGGTCCTTACCCTGACGTCATCTCGAGTGTCTCAACAGCGGGCACTGAGCCCTCACCCTGACGATTACTCGGAGAATCGCCTACATCGGACCCTCGCCCTGACGGCCTCTCGAGTGTCTCAACAGCATGTACCGGGCTCTCGCCCTGGCGGCTACTCGGAGAATCGTCTACATCAGGTCCTCACCCTGACGACCAAGCCTACACGGAAGCTCTCCTGAAAGACGAAAGTCCTCCCTACGGTTCGTATAACCTATATTGGATCCGTACCCTGACAACTAGACCTACACTGAGACTCCTGAAAGACAGAAGCGCTCCTGACGGTCACTCATACAGTTTATATCAAGTCCTCACTCTGACGGTTAGACCTACAGAGAGGCCCTTCTGAAAGACGGAAGTGCTCCTGACGGTCACTCATACAGCTTATATCGGGTTCTCACTCTCTGATGACTAGACCTACACGGAGGCTCTCCTGAAAAATAGAAACGCTCCCGACGGTCACTCATAGAGCCTATATCGGATCCTCGCCTTAACGACTAGACCTACACGGAGGCTCCTGAAAGACGAAAGCGCTTCGGACGGTCACTCATACAACCTATGTTGGGTCTTCACCTTGACGGCTCAGATCTTATAAGGAATCACTCCTGACTGACGAAAGCGCTCCTGATGGTCGCTCTTACAGCCTATATCGGGTTCTCACTCCGACATCTAAGCCTACACGGAGACTCCTGGAAAATGAAAGTCCTTATGGCTCCGACAGTTCAGTCTATACGAAGACTTCTGGAAAATGAAAGTCCTCCTGATAGCTTTCGACAGTTCAGCCTACATGGAGGCTCTCCTGAAAGATGGAAGCGCTCCTAGCGGCTAGCTCCTACAACCTACATCGGACACTCAGCCTGACAACTAAAAGGCGCTGCAGCCTGCAGAGACATTAAAAAGAATCACCCAGGGGCAAGCTCTGATAACTGTTAAGTCACTCCGACAACTGTCGACTCCACGCCCTAACTCTCACGCCCTCGGGTTGAACGCATTCTGACAATCATGTAGCATAAGTTCCAGGTGTCCTTCGGGGGCATCGCCTCTCGGAGAACTTCGACATCGAAGGTATCCTGGGAGCATCATCATCCTGAGGACTTTGATCTTGGAGGTTGGGTCACAGGACTTCAACTGCCCATTATACTGGGAGGGGCTTCCTGCTTGCCATTGTCTCCCTCTTTAGGATTGAAGCCTCCGCCTACAGCTGCCATCATCCTCTCCAGCTCCTCGGGAAGCCCCCTAGAGTCCCTGTTTTAAATATCGATCGAGTCGGTCGAGATATCATCCGATATCTCCTTTTTTGCATACTGCCGATACGATATGGGAAAATCGTTCGCCATATCGTTTGCAGCAAAAAAAACGGCCGATATTTGAAATATCAGCTGATAAATCCCCCGATGTTGGCGGATAAATCGCCCGATATATCGCCCGATATGAAATAACTTATTTATTGCACGACTGCGTGCAAATATATATTGTTTTTTACTGTCTTTGCAAGCATATTACATCATTTTTATTAGGTAAATGATATCTATGACCTAAACTAACTTTTAGTTATCAATATTTCATTATATATAGTGCCTGATATGAACGCCCGATATGCGCGCGTATCCCCGATATCTCCCCCGATATTCGATATCCGATATGAAAACCCTCATCCGATACTATCCCAATATCCGATATTTAGAACCTTGCCTAGAGTTCAGAATCTCTCCTCTCCAACTCTGAGGACCCAGCAGCAGTGCCGACCTCGTCGACTTTTAACACTCCAAGTACGAGCTCCTTAGCCTGGGGCACAGACCCGGAGGTGTTCTCCGGGGACATCGCCTCTCGGAGGTACCCTTGGGGAGCATTGCCACTCCGAGGATTTCAATCTCGGGGGTTGGGTCACTGGACTCCGGCTGCCCCATTACACTGGGAGGGGGTTCCTGCTCGGCTTCCTCTCCCTCTTCAGGATTGGACCCTACGCTCACAGTTGCCATCATCCTCTCCAGCACCTCGGTATTAGAGTCATACTCGGTGATCCGACGTCTCTTCTACAAAACACAGATGTCGGACATAGAAGATGAGATTAGTTCGCTCTCCCCCTTCTCACTCTTAGACTCCGAGAAGAAGGCGGAGGACATCTGTAGTGATCAGATTTTGACCTATGCAGAATGTGACATCTGGTAAATCTCACAAATCATGGGATCACAGACTCGGTCTCATCCAACAAATCTCATCCGACCACCTGGCTGCTAACTACTAGGCATATGGGGTTATGGATGCGGATCTGGATTTCAATTCCCGCCAGCCAGCACAACCCCAACAATCACGCGCCACTCAAATCAATTACAGCTGGGGCGTTACATGCAGTTATGATCGTGGGCAGATCCAGATGTGGAAATCTCGGTGGCCACGACTCAGCTCGCTATCCCTCAGCTATAAAAGTCGATCTCCTCTTCCTTAGCAAGGGATCGAATCCTAGAGAATTAAACTTGTAATAGAGTGTTGAGAACTCATTATAATCTCTTTGATTTAGTGGAATCTCTCTCTTCGCTTCATTGTTTTTCCCTCGGGTTTTCCATGTAATTCTCTTGCGTTTGCGTCTGATTTACATTCCTATTCACAATTTGCATGTAGATAAATTCCCCCAAGGAATTTACCTCTACAATTAGTTAACTAAGGTCTATTACAAAACTATTAACAATAAATTATTATTCATTTAACTATTGATAACAAAAGTATTCCTTGTTTATTCTGAATTGAAGCTGCGTTTAACTTTCATGAGTGCACTTGTTCCATAACCTTCCTTTTCATGTCTTGCTGCTTATCCATCTCTATGGTTTCTTAATTGTGTTAATTGTCTTAAGTGGTAATTGCTATTAGAAATTGCTCTAGGTGTTGGATTCTCTTATTTGCAATAGGTTTCGAAAGGCACATGTGTCAACATGATGACACATGTTGATATATCAACATATTTCTCCTAGACATATATCAGTTAAAGACTTGGGGATGAGCCATGCATCAATTATGAAACTTTTGACACTTGTACTCTTATAATGCAAGCTGACACGATTACTGTATAGTGCTATCTCCTTATAGGACTTCTGCATTTGCATTGCACGCTCATGGCTTGTGGTCTAACATTATGTGGCATAGGAACAGAAAGCCTAAATGTTTCACTTATTAAGTGTTCATCCCCCATATCATAAAGCAAATATTTTAAATTTCTCTAGAAAGCACTCAAATATACCGTTTCTCATATATACTCTTATAAAAATGAAATTTATATCATCCGTGTTTGTTCATGTGTCTGTGTGTGGTATGCCTTGTGTTCAAGACTTCTCAATAGCGTGGGCAGTATGATCAGCTAAATAAGTGCATTATATTGGTAATTTTCCAATATGGATCAATCATTTTTTGGGCAGTTTAATTTTTTTCAAGCACATTGGGATTCTATTTTTTAAGTAATAAACATGGTCAGGAGTTAACTTAGCCATTATAACTTATTAGTTCACAAAGGTCATCATTACCATCATCATCTGCCTTTGCCATAAAGGTTGGCTATAGATCATGACTGGAAGTTAAAACTGCTTCATTAAGAATTCAACCAAGATGGACCCTCTATTAGTAGGTCCCAAATTCCTAACCAAGGTAAATATCAGCAAGAGAGGATCGTGCCTTTGATGGTTAGTTGGTTGGAGGCAGGTTTACTCTTTTAGCTATGCAGTTTACCACACAAGTCCACAGAGCAAAGTTTCAATTCGCATTTCGAAAAGACCCTTGATCAAGAAGTTTGATGTGAAAGGGGAATATCAATCATCTCCAAGGAGGCATTTCACAAGACAAATAGAACAGCATCCCCACCCCCACCCAAAAAAAAAAAAAAATCCACCCACCACCACCAAAAAGAAGAAAAGAAATCACATCCCTAAAAAAATGTTTCAAAATTGGGAACTTGAGATCTATTTCAATAGGTGCTATTTGGTAAAAGGTTACTACTATTTGTGTACATAATTTAATAAGAAGGCAAGACCATTTGTAGCTATGTGATCTGTTCACATTTTTAGCTAAACGAGCACACAAATTGTTCTAACTAGTTGACTTCGGTATTTGAACTGTCTAATTGGATTCATCATGTTGTTTGGGGCTTAAAGGAGAAATTAAGATAATTAGAAAGTAGGGTCTGATTAAGATTTAAATTCAGTGACATTAGAACAAGGACTAGTATAAAATAATAATTTGATGCAAAGCAGCAAGCCATAATTTGCCCACTTGCAGCAGTTTTCTATTCTTTACACGCCTACTTGGCTTTCCTTTCTGAATAAGTTGCTTCTGGCTAGACATTTAGGAATGTTCGGTTGCATGCAACAGAAAGCTGTATTGTGTATTTTGTTGCAGGAAACATGTCTGCCGGTAACTATCTGCAGGGTTAGAATGGAAAGGCATTTTGATTATTTGTTGTTTTGTTGCAAGACGAGAATTTTGTTAGGTTTGTTTTACTTGGAGGTGCACGGTTAGAATGGACATGTGTTTTGATTATTTGTTGTTTGGTTGTGGACCTGTGGTAAGCCAAAAATTTATGACATGTATTGCTTTGGAAGTTTTATTACTGATATGTCAGGGTCATTGTTGGCTCCTTTTGCTGCACAAATTACAGCAATGAGTTGCTCCTACTTCTTTGCAATAATAGTCGAAGTAATGTGGCCTCTTCTGCAGCATTTGCTGCAGTAGAGAGGGTTCTGTGCATCAAAACAGGCCACCAAATGATGCAGTACTCTCCAATTCTTTATGAGAATGCAGTCTTGAGAAATATATTAGAGAATCATTACATATATGTGGTAGTTTTATCCCCATATAAATTTTGTATTTGTACTCTTGTTTTGAACGATCCAATTGTAATGATGGATGGAATATGAGGCAGTAGAAGGGTAATATTGGGCCACCGACTTTTAGAACTCTTGGAATGTCAAAGGCACCTACATTTTCCTTGTAACCTTGTATGTGCTTTTAAGGGTAATTAAAAGTCAGTACTCAGTAGCAGCAAGGGGTAGTTCCTCCCTCTACCCTGTCTGTAAGGCAGACATGAATTCTATAGTCCGAAATTTCCAGGGGATAACAATTGAAGGTTGGTAGCAGCAATTATAGGATATAATTGAAGGTCAGTAGTAGCAAGTGGTAGCACCGCCTTTTGTCCTGTCTGTTGAAAGGCTTCAATTCCAGGGTCCTAAAAGTCCAGGGGATTCAGATTATAAGGAGAATATATTTGTGTCCATTAGTGGACAATTTTATATGCATTAAAATGTAGTAGTTTAGTTTCTTTAGTCCCTTGACTAGTTGATTTGGATTAAAAGGATGATATATTTTACACAATAAACAAGAAGCGAATAAAAGTCAAATTTATTTGGACTTGAATCCATAAAAGCTTCCCCATAGTCAACTCCTAGTGTTCTATTGGTGTTCTATTTTAACCTAGTATACCAATAAAATGAAGGAGCCATATAGATTGAATAATATTGTTAAGAATTATGTATTTCTCTAGTAGATTGTAAGTTTCTGTCGAAAACTGAACATTCGAAGCGTTTAATATTACCATACATGTTAAGACTTCTGTTGTTCAAGCTGATGAATACTCTATTTGCAACAAATGTTGTAAGCATGTCCATGCATAATTTGGCTTGTTGGTTTTCATCTAAAAGATGTTCCATGTTTTCATCTACTACCTGTTTTAAGTAGGAAAAAAACAATATAAGAAACCATTCACATACAGTCTTCATTGTCCAGCCTTTTACTGCCCACTGTATGATAATCTGGTAACTGGAAACTTTATATGGGTGATAGGTAATGTCTTTTTTGAAATGTTTGCATGTTTCATGATAAAATGATGTCTTTTAGTCTACTGTAGACTTCTTTCAGACTACTAACCAACCAGTTTTCTTTGATGCCAATTTGATTCAATTGAATACAAAATGGAGCTGAAAGAGGTCATGTAAGTTTCAGAGTATTATTCCTTTGGTAGTAAAGCAATGTATTGTGGTTGACAAATCCTTGAAAGACAATATATAATCTGGCTTCTGTAGTGGTTCTCCATAAATCCGTAACTGGTAACTGTTTTGTGAACTCAAGTATACAAACATTTGACGCCATTACCATTGCATCTTTTCTAGTGGTTTCTTTTGGGACTGTTTGCAACTGATGCAGGAAGTTCAATACCGATGCAGGAAGTTCAAGGTATTAGTTAGGTCCTGGATGTCCATAATGGCTATTCACTCAAGGCACCTAGATCGAAAATATAGGGCTGCGCGCTGACTCAAGAAGCAGATATGGTAGTCGGTTGGTGTCAATCCTTCAAGTAAGTTGGATGTGCCACTGAAAAGAGAAGCATGTGCATGCATATTGATTGCTGCTTCATTTGGCCATGTGATCCATTATGTGGCCTAAAAGAGAGTACTTAAAGAGGGACAAGAATAGAGGAGAAAAGGGGAAAAAAGTTACATTGCATAATAATACCCTAAAGCTTACCTAGCTTTATACTTAAATACTTGTACTAGAAGTCTCTACAAGAAAAATACCATAATGTTCTTTTTCTCTTTACAATTATACTCACAGTAGGAGGAATTGGCCGAACTCCCCCCTTTATTTTATGCCAGAAATAAGAAAAAATTAATATCTTATTTAAACAAAAAATCACATTTCATCTTGTTTCTATGCTTTGAATATCTATTAGCTAAGGCCTTTAGCTCAATGATTTTTTTGCGAATTTTCTAAAATGTCCTCCTTTGTCATTACATTTTCCCTTTCCTTCAACCTTTTTTCTTCTGCCTGCTGATAATTTGCATCAAAGAAAACACACAATTGAGAGACCTAGTAGAATTCAAGATCAATATCTCTAGCAAAACTAGAAAAAGTACCATATCAAAGTAACACATCAAGTAGATTGTGCCTAGAATAGACGAGTTGATGGTCGAGCGATGACCTTAGCAAAGAAGAAATAATTAGAGAAGGTGGTGCTAAGTGAGGAAATGGTGATGAGGAAGCATAATAATAATAGTCACTATTAATTTTTATTTTTTATAAACTCACGAATTATTCGCCACAAGAGTGAAGCACAAAAAATTCATGACTTATTTGTCCATTGGCACATTATACAGCTTTTTCACACGATCTTCTACATTATGCATAGTTTTTATGAATAAATTTTGATATTTTAGTGCTCTTCTCAGAGATTTAAATTGACAGTGCACGATTCAAATACTGACACCTCAGGCCTCAGTTTTTTTGTTAAAGTGCTGCATTTTTGTATAACTTTTAATCCTTACAAATTCTCCAAACTATTCCCCAATAATTTTAAACACTTTTCTAAAATTTGTTGAATTCCAGACTTTTAGCCCACGTTACTTATTCTTGATTGTCGAATTTCTTGCTAAGGGAGGAAGAAGTGGCGATGCTGGTGGATGAAAGGAAGAGGTGATAACTGCTAATGGAGGAAGAAGAGGGGGTGATTTCCAAACACTTTCGGGTTAGGGTTTTAGTAAAGAAGGAAGCAAAGGAGATGATACCCAAACATTTTTTTATTATGGTTTAGTAAAGGATCGAAAGAAGAATGAGGGGGAAAGGTCTTTGGTCATTGAGAGGCAAATACACTCCATTTTACTTACATATAGGTCATGTAGGAGTATTCTGATGGAATATTCTTGTGAAGGCTAATGGAAGGTATTTCTTTTGTAGGAAATTCATTACGAGATATTCAAGTATAAAATAGATAATTTTAGGGTATCATTCTTAATTTATCCAAAAAAGAAAATAAAAAGAGAAAAATATTATGTCACGGCCTTTATTGCTGCTCGCTTTTACTATGAGATTTGTTACCACCCCACCGTTACCCTCTTCGCTGCCCTCTTTGCTTCAAAGAGGGGAAGAAGAAAGAGGAGCATGATGTGCTGGAAGCCTTAACTTTTACTTTCTTGCTAAGAAGCAAATAAGCCAACTTTTTATCAAAAGCGGGAGACGAGACCTTTCTTTCCTCTTTGTTAGTAACAAAGACGGCTGACAAGGGAGAAGCACCGATAAGAATCACAAATACGCACATGCATGCACATATACGCGTGCTCACGCACATTTGTGCCAGGCTACTTTAGAAGTATTCCAAACGCGAATGTTCTTTGCTTAAATTTAATCTGACCTTTCAAATGGAAATTCTGCACCATTGGATGTGATCTGCTACACAAAGTACTATGATATTAAAAAAAATCAAATGTTTTGACATGTTCTATCTATGAAATCAAGTGTAAAATTGATCAATTTAGGGGCACTTGATGCACGAGTAGAAACATGTCGAAAATAATTGATTGTTTGTTTCTAGGTAGTTTATAATAGTATATATCACATGCACGGTTGTGGATTTTCATTTTGGTGTGTCAATGTTTATCCTTAATACTTCTGAAAATAACCAATAACCCAGATCATACTATATACATGTATAAATTTATCTGTGCCGGTCTATGTTAATCAATCAATTAAATAAATTTGGCAATGAGAATGTGTGCGTGTTAATTAGTTAATTAATTGAATTTGGGGGTGAGAATATTATTTTTCTACTTCTATTCTCAAACAACAACAACTAAGCCATTTGTCCCAAGTATTTGGGGTAGGCTACATGAACCAAAAGAGAATTACGCCGGATCGGGCACATGGATCAGCTTTCTCCACTCATTCCTATCGAGTAATATGCTTTCACTAAGACCTTTAGCCTCCATATCTTGTCGTATTACCTCCATCCATGTTTTCTTCGGTCTCCCCTGCGCTCTTTTAACTTGCCCTAAATTGATATGCTCTACTCGCCGGACTGGCGCATCTGTAGGTCTACGTCGCACATGACCAAACCATCGTAGGCGATTTTCTCTCATCTTCTCCTCTTCTATAGAGGTTACACCTATCTTAGTACGAATATCCTCATTTCTCACCTTATCTCTCTGCGTGTTATCACACATCCAATGAAGCATGCGCATCTCTGCTATACTCATCTTCTGGGCATGATGTCTCTTTATAACCCAACATTCTGTGCCATATAACAAAGTTGGCCTAATAGCAGTCCGATCAAACTTTCCCTTCAGCCATAACGGAATGTTACGATCACATAAAACTCCTGTTGCGCTCCTCCATAACCAGTCAGCTTGAATTTTACGGTTGACATCACTATCGATCTCCCCATCTTTTTGGATAATAGAACCCAAGTACTTAAAATGACTGCTCATCAGTATTTCTTGTCCATCTAGTCTTACAATACTATAATCTCGGATTCCCTATTTACTGAATTTACACTCCATATACTCTGTTTTGGCCCTACTTAATTTAAAACCTCGAGATTCTAGAGTTTGCCTCCATAACTCTAATTTAGCATTTACCCCAGCTCTTGTCTCATCGACTAGGACAATATCATCAGCAAATAACATGCACCACAGTATCTCATCCTAAATAACTCCAGTAAGCTCATCCATCACTATGGCAAATAAGAATGAACTCAATGCAGATCCTTGATGCAATCCAATTGTGATACAAAAATCACTTGTTATGCCTCAAGTTCTGACATTTGCCACTACTCCATCATACATATCATTGATTATGTCAATATATTTGATGGGGACTCTCTTTTTCATCAATGTCCACCATAATACTTCTCTTGGCACCTTATCATAAGCTTTTTCTAAATCAATAAAGACCATATGTAAATTTCTCTTCCTCTCTTGAAATCGCTCTATAAGTTGACGAAGCAAATGAATAGCCTGTCATCGATCGCCCCGGCATGAACCCAAACTGGTTCTCTGATATTGTAACATTCTGCCTTAACTTGTGTTCAATTACCCTTTCCCAAAGCTTCATGGTGTGACACATGAGTTTTATTCCACGATAGTTTGAACAACTCTGGATATCACCCTTGTTCTTATATAGAGGTACTAAGGTACTCTTCCTCCACTCATTTGGCATCTTTTTAGTTAGCCAGATCTTGTTAAAGAGGTTTGTCAGCCATCTCACGCCTACCTGTCCTAAGCATCTCCATGCCTCAGTAGGAATTCCATCCGGGCCAACAACTTTCCTTGACTTCATCCTCTTCAAGGCCTCTTTAACTTCAGATTCGCTAATTATGGTTCATATCCTGGCACTGAATGGTAAGGTCATCCAAGTCTTGAGTATAAATACCATTGAACAATTTATCAAAATACTCTCTCCATCTTTCTTTGATTTCTTCATCTCGAACTAAAACCTTCTGATCCTCATCTTTGACACACCTCACAGTACATAAGTCTCTAGTCTTTCTCTCCCTTGTTCGAGCAATTCTATATATATCCTTTTCAACCTCTTTGGTGTCCAACTTCTCATACACTTCTTTGTACACTTTAGCTTTTGCATTCTGAACAACTTTCTTAGCCTCCTTCTTGGCTAGCTTATACCTCTCAAAACTCACCCCATCACAATTTTTCTTCAAATCTCTATAAGAGTCTTGTTTGATCTTAATGACAGATTTTACCTCTTCATTCCATCATGATGTGTCCTTTCATAGTGGAGCACCACCCGTGACTCACCAAGTACATCTTTAGCTACTCTTTTAATGCAGCTAGCAATTTTATTTCATGTTGTATTGGGATCATCTTGGGCTTTCCAATCTGCTTCATGTACTACTCGATCTACAAAAACTCTTTAGTTACCTTCGTTGAGCCGCCACCACTTAATCTTAGGATCTAACTTACGTTTAATCTTTCTAAATCTCCTTCTAATCCGGACATTTAAAATTAAGAGTTTATGTTGGGTTACTACACTCTCACCCGGTACTGCCTTACAATCGATACAACAATCTCTATCTACTTTTCTAGTTAAAAAGAAATCTATTTGGCTCGCACTTGGTCCACTTTTAAAAGTGATCAAGTGAGACTCTCTCTTCCTAAACCAAGTATTCGCTAAGATCAAATCACATGACAAAGCAAAATCTAGAATCGAGTTACCTGATTCATTTCTTTTCCCAAAATCAAATCCTCTATGTACACTATCAAACCTACAACGACTAGTTCCTACATGCCCATTGAGGTCACCACCTTTGAAAAGCTTTTCTCTACTGGGTATGCCTTATACAATCTCATCTAAATCCTCCAAAAATTGACGGTTGACTCATCAAGTCCTACTTGTGGTGCATAGACACTAATAACATTAAAAATCTCCCTACCTAAAATAAGTTTAAATAGTAAAATCCTATCTCCCTTTCTCTTAACCTCCACTACATCCTCAAGCAATTGTTTATCTATGATCACACCTACCCTATTACGATTTCTATCTCTACCAGTATACCAAAGTTTATAACCTCAAGGCTCTATAATTCTAACTTTTTCACCTACCCACTTAGTTTCATATACACACAAAATACTAACATTTCGTCTAACCATAGCATCAACTAACTCTGCTAATCTACCTGTAGGAAAACCTATGTTCCATGATGCTAACCTAATCTTATATTCATGAGCTACTTTTTTTACCCTCACCCGCTCATTAAAGTGTGGGAACCCTTGCTCATTTCACACCACATCTGGGCGCCGATGTGGCGCGTTGTTTCTGGACGACGACCTAGCAACCCTTGCCCACTTTTCACTACATCCGGGCTCCGATGTAGTGCGTCGCTCAGTAGGGGACGCCCCAACGAAATTTAGTTCTTGGTTCATATTTATAGTATGTAACAAATATTTTACGTTGGCTGTCACAGGCCTATCACAACCCTCCTCCTTTATCCAGGCTTGGGACATGCATTGAAAGGTGCGCTGGCGGAGTTTTTCTACTTTTATTCTCCCTCATCTTTTTTTTTACCCCTCTTCCTTTTCACCTTTTGCCTTCTGCGCATATGCGGTCTATGCATTATGTGCATGCTAGCATGTATCTTGTATACTGATGTTTACTACATGTTATTCAAATGGATATTTGGGACACATATGAGTGATTAAAATAGTTTGTCATTTTGGGCATCATATCTATTTCTTAAGATATATAGTAAAACATCATACAAACAAATAACCCTGGGGAAAAACTTTCATAAATATAGAAAATAACCTCTGGAAGCACCATATGTGTAATTGAACTCGAAGATTAAGCAAGAAACAGGCTTTACTTCTTGCTTCCTTTTTCAAAACTAATTCCTACCTTCATCCGAATTGGAAAGAAGAAAGGGAGAAAAAGTATCCATCCTCATCCTAATCTACGAAAATCAAATCCAATAAATTAAAATCTTTATCAAAATAGAAATTTCCAGATCTGATCAAATTTTGGATTTTGCTTGATCTACAGGCCTTATTCGCTTTTGGATTAGAGGCTGCCACCCAATTACGGAGCCAGTTTGAATCCAACAGCTTTTGTGAGGTTTGATTAACTGTCCTCAGGTTTAGGATGGTGAGGCATGAAACATCAATATATTATCCTCCTAGCAGACAATAGTTGTTGACCCCAATATTTTCCCTGATGTCTGTCTCTAAAAATATCAACATGAGGGCTACTTGTGCTGGAACGTGAACATCTAGTTATTGTTGGGTACAGCCTTGCTATCAGGGAGCTCAAAAAAACTTGTGAGCTAACTAGCATCCTTTCTGAAACCTTAGATTTTTTTTATCCTGTAATGCAATGATACTGACATCTTAAAGAATCACTGCAATCTGATCAAATTGTCCAACTTGTTTGGTGCACGAGGGGATAAAGTACATATGTCTTTTGTTTTTGGTTTTGTTTTTTTTCCACTGCAAGTAAGTTTCCATGAAGATGAAGCTGAGATCAATGAGATTAGTCAGATGACTATGGACTACCTTATGGGAGGGTAACTTCTTAGTTTTAACAGCAGAAGCAATCACTGTGGATGGGAATTAAGAATAAGAGGATATGAGTGGGGGATAACAACTGAAAATTTGATTGAGGTGGATCACAAAATTGAGAAATGTGAACTGGTATAGGAAGCATGATTATCGCGTGAGAGGGGGTAAGATCAAAAGCCTTCTTTAATCAGCAGTGATTAATGCAAGGATTGCATCTGCCAACATAATTTCTTTGCTTATGATTAATGCAAGTATTGCATCTGCCAACATAATTTCTTTGCTTAAGATCAAAAGCCTTCTTTAATCAGCAGTGATTAATGCAAGGATTGCATCTGCCAACATAATTTCTTTGCTTATGAAACTATGCTTTTGAATGAGTTAGTAATTATTAAATATCTAGTTGCATATGACTAGCATGGCTTTTTTTTTTTTCTTCTTCTCAGAAAATATAGAATGCCTGGCTTAAAGTTTAAACTGTAAAAAAGTGCTGATCAAACAGCATAAAGGTCAGTGCAATGATGTGGACTCTGGCCTCTAATTTTCCATCTTACCATTATGCACAGGAACGAGATTTAATTAGCAGGTAGCAAATATGCATAGTACTTATTTTGCTTACTTTTTCTTGGAAATTACGGGCACTTGTTACCCTACTGGTGCATGATATGTAAGTTGTTTATCGTTATTTCTTTGATACTTGAAAGCATAGCGAGAAGTTTCTTCCAAATGTTGTCTTAGAGAGGCTTCTCAGATAGTGAGAAATGTGAAAATGAGGCCTTTATAGGTACCACAAACAAATACATTAGGTCCTCTTTTGATTTATTATGTGAGGGTCAGGATGTTTAGAATCATATCAAGCTTAGGGTGATTGGAGTGAAGATTGAAAGAAACTAGCCAAGGGTGATGGGTGAATGGACCTTGCACATTTATATCTTCCTATAAATGAATCTCTAAGCTTGTGAAATTGCTAGTTTCGTTGCTGTGATTAATGCCTCTGTAAAAGAATACTGGCTTTTGTCTTCCCTTATTCTTTTGCTTGCGATTGTCTTTTCTCGTGAATTGTAAGACTACTTGAATGTTGGTTTTGTAGAACCATTGTTTTGCTGCATATTTGGTGGAAGGTTATGTTTCTCTACAATTTGTCACCAATAACACCATCATCCTCTTACATTCCCTTTTGCTGTTCTACTTTTCCTTTTGAGCTTGATTTCATTATGTGTTTTTGTTCTGTAGCATAAACACAGTCTACTACATGGCCCCCTTCGCAACTATGATATTGGCAGTACCAGCAGTGTTGCTCGAAGGAGCAGGGGTCTATAACTGGTTTTTCACACATCAACATATTTCCTCAGCAATCATAATCATCTTAAGCTCAGGAGTTTTGGCCTTCTGTCTCAACTTCTCTATATTTTATGTGATCCATTCCACTACTGCTGTCACGTTCAACGTAGCAGGCAATCTGAAGGTGATCAGATCAATTCTGCACTTTCATCATGTTTGTAACAATTCTCTTCCCATACTTAACATTTCTTATCATATTATTTACAGGTCGCGGTTGCGGTCTTGGTTTCATGGCTCATCTTCCAAAATCCAATCTCTGCTCTGAATGCTATCGGATGTGCAGTGACCCTCTCAGGCTGCACATTTTATGGCTATGTGAGGCATAAGCTGTCTCAGCAACAACCTGGAACCCCTCGAACTCCCCGGACACCTAGAAGTAGATTGGAGATTCTTCCACTTGTAAATGACAAGCAAGATAAGGCTTAATGATGGTGTATGCTCAAGGAGGAGGGACATTTCTAACAATTGGTTGGCAGAGATGACAAGAGTTTAAGATTATAGGAAGGCAAATACTGTTGGCTGTGTTGCTTCCTATCTGATCTCCACAGCCCAAACTCCCACAGGCTTCTTCTCATCAGTTGCAGCCTCTATGTCTCTAAATCTAGAATGCCAGATGCCATGGGTTACCGCCCGACAAGAACATGTTTTCTTTTTTTATTTTTTATTTTTCCCTCTTGGTTATTCAAAATCTAAATTTATAGGAAAATACTCGCCTATTATTTAATCAATGAACTCAGCTTTACATGAATATATGATAGCCCTTTATCTCCATTATCATTAACATTTGGTTGCTCCTGTAAATTCTCTGTTTTGATTTTGGCAGGAACTTGCACTGCGAGCTTGTTAGTGAGTCGCAAGTGCAAAGCCATTAGCAGCAAAATTATTTTACTTTATTTGTTTGAAATTGGATTGCAAAGTCATTTGCAGATCAAATAGTTAATTTTGTAACTCACTTGCAGATTCAGTTTGTAATTTTGTGATCACACATAGACCAACTTGCAAAGCCCACTTGTAGGCTCATTTGCAATATTTTTTAATTATTTGATTAATATTTTTTTTATTAAATTATTTTCTTTTATTAAACTGAGTGTAAAATAATTTCTCACTTGCAACTTACACTTGCGGTCATTTGTAGACAACCAAACAAGTTCAACATGACAGAGTTGACATACTAATAAGATGATATTTATAACGGAGAATTCAATGACTATAACATAGTCAAATGGACGACGAGGACGACAGCATAACAAGCCCCCGGGGTTTCAGGGCAATTCTATCTAGCACTCCTCAACAAACAGCAGCAGCATACAATAAAGATAACAAGCAGCATCTGGTTTATTTGTTAGAGTAATTAAGTAGTTTATATTTCTTGAGGCTTTCTTGTTTTAATTTCAGTGGCTGCCTTGTTGCTAAGCCAAGAGCCAGAAGTTCCTCTGCCATCTGCTGCTGACCAAGTATCCACCCACCCCCTTGCTCTGTTTCCTCACTGCCAGAGTCAAGCACCCTGCTTTGTTGATGCACTGCTCGACAAATTCCTCACTGCTGCTCCTAAACAAGCTGTTTGAACACCATATTATAAAAAAAAAAACAATCAATTCAAAGTTTTGAAAAAAATCTTTAATATTTTAATTTCTCCTTGATCTCTCCTGCAACTTGTGGAGTGGGAAGATATTATTATTTACTTACCATGAGAATGGAGAGGGCTTGCCCTGACTGAGCACCAAAACAGAGGCCTTCAGCTTCTTGACTTGGCTGAGGACTGTGTCCAGCTTAGGCCCCTGAATCACAAGTGCTTCCACCTCAACCTGAACAACAGTTTGCAACATGAGTTTGCTTTCATAAAATAAACGACAACATTTTTAAAGGCTGCTACTACTAAAATCATCAAGCAGTGAAGTAACTAAGAAAACAAGCAGGAGACAGAAACCTGAAAGCAATGAGAGGAGGGAGATCTAGGCGAATGATACTGGGGACCATTGTTATCACCAGGTTTCAACAAAAAAGAAAGGGAGGAAAAGATTTAAACAGATACCTAAATCAAAGATCAAACTGTAAAAATGTTACTATTCACTTATTACTATACAGAGAAAGTGAGCAGAGCAGAGATCCATGAAAGGAAAGTATATCTTGGGTAAGGTGCCTGCCCACCTTTTTGGTAAGTACCCATCTTTAAAATGCAAAATACTTGAAGAAAGAAAAGGTGACTAGAAAAATGAAAAATAATAATAACTTAGCATTGTTACCTCAGGCTTGCATGCCTTGCACAGAGATCCAAGAGAGTTGGCCAAGTTTGGTGCATAGTCCTGCTCCCTGCTAAGGTGATGGTGATGGTGATGGTGATGAGAGGGAGGAGGAGGAGGAGGCACAACATGGACAAGGGTGAGGAGGTCCCCTTTGTTGGCAATGTGTGTGAGGGCCCACATCATGGCATGCTTTGCCCTTGTGGTGTGCTCTATCACCACCATCACTCTCTTCTTCATCCCCATCCCCATTGCTCTAATTCCCCCATCCTCCACCTCACTACCAGTACTCCTCTTCTTCTTCTCTGAGCTTGATGATGAAACTCCCCACCTCTTTGACCCCCTTGATGTCTTGAGGTAGCAAGATCGGGCGGACCCAACACTCAGCTGCCTCTGGAATGACTCTCCACTGCTCTCCATTCTCTCTCTCTCTAGCTCTCTCTCACACAACAAGGTTGAGAGCTTGGCTTGTGAGAAGGAAGGGGATCTCCTGTGTTCTTGTTTGCTGTGATTGATTGTTAAAACTGTTTAAAATATGAAAGGTGGGAGAGAAAAGGACGAGAAGGGGATTAAAAGATGTGGGGAGGGAGTTACGGACTCATATGAGGGCCAACAATAGGAGTTACGGGAAACAAGGGAATCTCACTGTTGTTTACTGCTCCCTATTTTGATGGTTTTCGATTTAAACTTTGGTTAGATTCTTAATTAGGAATCTTAATCTTATTCTTTAGAAATTTGCCGCACTGGTCATTTGATTCCTCTGGCTGATAAAGAGTCTTCTCTCTCCTTTGGATTGATAAAATGACAAGCTAAAGCTAAATCCTAAACCCTGGGGAGGTTTTTAGCAACTTGTAAGCACATCAATCAAACAAAGAAATATGCTAATTCAATTCAAAATTTCTCACTACAACTAGACACAGGAATGTGGACCCAACTTCCTTGAATTGCGTTGACTCTACTATTGACCATCTAGTCGCTAGATAGCAATTTAGATATTTATAGTTAGTTCAGCATAGCATTTCACAGAACGAGTCATCACTGTCTACTTCGATATTATATATTAGCTTCGCTCTGTCAGAAAATTACCTCACAACATAATTTTAAAAGAAAAATGTTCTATTTATGCAAATGTTCCGTTCGGCTTGACATATATGGGCCACTACAAATATCGTCTCCTTGAGAACTTCATATCTTAGAAGAACTGGAAAGACGATTTGAACCGCTTAATGTGGTGATCAATCCCATTTCAGTTCCCCTTTTTGTACTATATATATATTATATATATATAAGTTGATCCCCTAAGAACGGTTCTCACGGATTCATGTGAGAACTTTTACGTGGGCCGTCGGATCTGATAGAGATCTAGTTTTATTTGATTTGATCTATCAGATCCGACGACCCACGTGAAAGTTCTCATAGAAATCCGTGAGAACCGTTCTTAGAGGATCAGCTCCCTATATATATATATATATATATATATATATATATATATATATATATATATATATATATATATATATATATATATTTCTCCCTTTCTTTTTTATCTAGCAAAAAACAGGGTAAAAGAAACAATAAGTCTAATAAAAACTAACAATTTGAAGATTAGTTTAGCCTGTTTACAAAAGACCGACAGCGAGACTCTAATTTGTTAGAGGCCTACAGTTATGGCGTGTTTGGTACCACTTGCCAAATTGCAAGTGGTAAATTTTTTTGAGATTTTCCTCGATTTCTCTTGTTTGGCCACGCACACAATTTACAAAGGCAACTTGCAAAATATTTTTCAAATTAAGTGGGCCTCACACTTGCATTTCCCACTTGCAAAAGCACCCAGCCCACCCCCTTCTCATAACAATTTTATATTAATATTTTAATAATAATATATGATTACATGAATATTTTATTAATATTATGATTATTAACGATATTAATATTATGATACTATTTATGATTATTTTATTACTATTCTTAATATTTAATTTAACATATTATTTTTTATGAAATTAGGTTATTAATTTATTCTTATTCATTAATTCTATATATATATATATTTGCAATTTTTATTAGAAATTTTAATTATCTTAAATAATTTTTTATTAGTTTATTAGTTTATTATAATGTTTTATTAGTTTATTATAATGTTTTATTAGTACCTTACATTATTTTAATTAATATTTTTAATTTATTAATATTTAGTTATTTGTTTTATTAAATTTGCTAATATTTATTACTATTCTTGATACTTATTGATTTATTATTATTTCATTAATTATATAAATTTACAATTTTTATTAGAATTTTTAATAATCTTACATTAAATTTATTAATATTTTATTTACTCCTTTTATTAAAATTTATTATTATTTTATTAATTTTTTACATTATTTTATTAGTATTCTTAATATTTTTTTATTAATATTTAATTATATTTATTAATATTTCATTACTAATTCATTATTTCATTAATATGTTATTAGTATTCTTGATATTTGATTAAGATTTTATAATTTTATAAAATATTTTATTACTTTATGATATTTTATTAACTTTTTATTAATTATATTAATATTTTACTAATTTCTAAATATTTTTAGATATTTATCATTTTATTAGTATTCTTAATATTTTACTTAATTTATCAATTTTATTATAACTTTATTAGTATTGTTAATATTTTATGAATATTTTATTTTATTAAATTTATTACTATTTTATTAATTTCACAAAACTTTGATTAGTATTCATAATATTAATAATTTATATATATTATTATTATAAATATTTTATTATAATATTTTATACAAATGTATCCTATAATAAAAAATAAAATTTTAGTATTCTTTAATTTTTTAAAATACTATATTTAATATTTTATAATGCTTTAGTTTTTAGTTTTTATTGTAATATTTATTATTTTAATATTTAATATTTTACATATTTAATATTTTTATTATTTATTTTATTAATAATTTTATATGAATAACATATATATTATACATTTTAATTTTTAATAGTAGATTTATTTTAATAAAAATAAACAATTTTTAAATCACTTCTACAGTTAATTTTGTGATGAATTTTCTCCTTTACACTTTTACATTACTAACAAAATACCGAAAAATACAATAAACTTTCCCATGTACGCTTTCACATTAACAATCAAACACTGTAAACACAATATACTTTTTCACTACTAAAGTAATTTTTTCTATTTTTATTTTATGACATATGACTTGCGGCCAACTAAATAGGCCGTTAGACTCCCGCAGCTCTAACCGTTATAATTGTTTGAAATAAAAAAGTAGGGTAGACAACTCTACTCATAAAAATATATTAAACAGGAATATTACTGACTTCAAAATTTGTAGCTCCATTCTCATCAAACCAAATTGTATGAAACAACCCAACTATAACTGTGATTATTGTGATTTAAGCTTGCGAATCTACATAAAAAATTGTTGCGATCGTAAACTTGAAACTTGTCACAACTCCGGTCACCTACCCACCTACTAGGGCTGAAAACGGGTCGAGTCGGGCACGTTTTTAAGGAATTTTCTATTCTATCAGATTTCACAAACCCAAATATGAAACCTGCCCAAACCCGACCGTTTTTAGTAGTATCATACACGAACTCGTACCAAACGGGTTCTGAAAGGTTCGAGCGGGTTCGCGGGTTCGACTTGTTGGTTCGATTTATTATGGGCTTTTGAATTTGGACTTTAATTCATCTTCCTTATAATCGGGTTCAACCCAATAAGTGATTTAACAATAATGTTCCACTACAAATTTTTTTCAATATTACATAATAATATCAATATAAGCAAACTCTATTTTGACATAGAGATTACTATATTACTGAAATCATCTAGAGAGGGGATGATATTTCAATTGGTATCAGAGCGGGTGCTCTTGATATTCAGTTTAACTACCGTAGAGCAATCCTTATTATTTTACTAATCACTTTTTCTTGTACACACTCATGGCCAATAGAACTAAAAATTGTCCACCCAAACTTGATGGACTTAACTTTCCCATATGGAAGGTTTAGATGACTGATTAGTCATCAATTCTGCATTTTATCATCATATTTTCCTGCCTGGTTTATGAATAAAATACTGCTATTACCGTTTTCAGTCTCTTATATGCAGATTACAAATGGTAGGCAAAGTTGAAATAAGAGCCTATTCGGGTAATTAATCAAGATTTCTTGGATACAAGACAAAGAGCTTCTATAAGAATATATTGGATCCCAAATTAAAGATGTATCTGGAGAAATACGGATCCAAAATACACAAAATATGGTATATACAGAAGCATCTCTAAGCGAGACGGACATGTATCAAAAGATCAGGGGCTCTCTCCTGATATTGCTGCGAAAATGCGGCTTTTTATCGCGTTTCTACGGCAAAGCCAGGGAGAGATCGCCTGATTTTCGACGTGTAGCGTCGTCTCGTCTTCTAGAAGTCCATTTTACCTATAAATACTCCTTTAGGAGGCCAGAATGCGAGGAGGAAGCAAATTCTAGGGTTTTCTTCTCTTTAATGTAGTGTAGAATTTTCTTTCTTTTTCTTTTCATTTCTTTGTATTTTCTTCTTTATTTTAGATCTAGGATTAGATCAGAGAGTGATTCATATGAGAAAGAGAGAGTTACTTGTAATAGAGTGTGACAATCTATGAAAAGTTTCCTCCTTTTTCTTCATTGTTTCTTCTTTGATTTCTTCCTAGATGCTTAGCTAGTTTTCTCTCATGATGATCTAACTTCTAACACACTAATATCTAACTCTTGATTGATAATCCAGATGAATCTAATAGCATCTACAAGTCCTTACTCTTGCAAGAGCCATTGATGGCTCATGATGATGGGTTCTAATTCCTAACTTGCTAATAAACTAACTTGCAATAATTACTTTTCTTCATGCTTGCTCGCTTGTAATTTTGATGGATTATTGTACCTTGCACCTTGTTAATCAAGTTTGGATGTGGAGAATAATCTTATGGGTCATGCTTTGAAAAGCTCTTGAAGCCAAGCCTTGTGATTGCCAAGGATCCAATGTGAGGTAACTATCACTCCAAGAGGTTAGTATGATTAGTAGGAGCAATTAGTAGTTAGCCTAACATAAGTTTTCTTTTCTTTTGATTTCCTTTTCGAAACAGTTTTCCAAATCACTTTGTCATGTTATTATCTTCATTTTCATCGTCTTGTTCTCTCTTTTCTAGTTTTTGTTTTGTTTTGTTTTCTTTTTGATTCTTTTGAAACTAAGAAAAACTCGTTAGCACTATCGTGACACGACCAGTAAAGCTTCTACTACCTCCCGTCCCTATTGATTCGACCCGTATAGCCTCTATACTATCACGGTAGTATCGAGGAAGCCAAAGCACCATAGCATTTTAACTTTGATTTCTAAATACACATATTTTCATGCACGATTTCATATTGATCAAATTTTGGCACGGTACCGAGATGGGAACGGTTTAGTTCATGATTCTTTTAACATTTGTCTTCTGTTGTTGTGTACATGTACCAATTTATAGAAACTAAATACTGCAGAAATCCAATAAAACCTGTGTGTACGGCTACAGAAATTTGAGCCAAATTAACCCGTTTTTTGCCGCGCAAACGTAAGAAATGCCGCGGATGCACGACAACATTTGGTGTAAAAATCCCAATTTTTGTAAAACTGTGAAAATTGTAATATCTAGTGGACTTATGTTATTATTTTTTCTATATTGGTTGCTTGTTCACTATAATAAAAACAACAAAAATTGGTAATTGAATGTGTTTAAAAATGGTTTAGGTATTTGCATTGTAGGCACGTGTCAATTTTCATTCCATATTACTATTTTTGTTCTATTGTTGAGTACTAGACTGAGATCTACATATTGCATTGCATATAGTTTAGGACAAACACGTGGGTGATTTACTTGCTTGAGTGTCTTGTCTATATTACACACTTGCACAAATCGAACTTAAAGTAAATCCCATGATAACATAAGGTGGAGAAGTCATTACCCTCCCTTATCCCAAAAACTACCTCCTCACTCACATAACCCAAGTCTAAATAAAACTTGCTAGGATTTAGCCCCTGGGGACATCTCGGACTCATTAGGAGATTGACCTCGGGAGGAAGTTGTTAATAAGGACGCTTGTCAAATTGGTGTCTAAGGATTGGGGATTAAGAGGTTAAGCCTCAAAGATTCAGTGGTTTGGTGTAATTAAGGCCCATTGCTAACACACGGATACCTCCC
The DNA here is from genome assembly GCA_038442645.1 of Agave tequilana. Lineage (NCBI taxonomy): Eukaryota > Viridiplantae > Streptophyta > Magnoliopsida > Asparagales > Asparagaceae > Agave > Agave tequilana. The sequence goes on along the minus strand of JAVJIF010024388.1, from coordinate 9,608 downwards.
AATGAATTTTACCCCTACCTGGCCGATTACTGCAATAGCCCCTCCTGGACAGTCTACCAGTTAGGAGATGTCTAGGTCTATCATAGCATAGGCTTGTTTGATTTTTTTCTTCTTTTTTGTTGTTTGTTTGTTTGTTTTTCTTTTTGTTTGTGTTTGTTGTGAAATGGATTATAATCGAAAAATTTTCAACTTTAATATGAATCTATTTTTCACTCCGACCTCACATTTTACTCAGATAACTCTAACCCGGTTTTGTATAGCATGACTCAACAATATACACCTGATTGGATTTATCCGACTCAATATAACCCATATCCTCATTTATGATCAAAAATTTTAAAATAATTTAACTCTTCACAGAGTCAATGGGGATTCACCTCTCCCGAGTCAAATTTTCAACCATTTTGTCCACAATTTTCTCTCTCACATTGTGCTTCCTATACTCCTTTTTCCCGATTAACCATAGAAGAAAATCTGAGTTAGAAAAGAGTCTAGAAGCCTTCCAGGAGTCTGAGCGACAATTTTAAAATATTTTGAACTCAAGTTTATACTAAATTTTCAAGATTCATACTCACCCTTTCCACTCCCACTTCCCCAAATTGAACACCATCGACTTGAAAAAGAGTATAGAAATCATGCTTGAGTCTAAATAACAAATTCAACATCTAATGGACTCACAATTTCAAAGTTTTCAAAATCAACTTTCATATTCACCTTTTCAAGAGAATCGAATGACTTAGAAAAGAGTATGGAAGACATCATTCAAGCCTAAAATTTTGTTAACCAGTCCATCAATAGGTTGAAGCATAAATGAGTCAATTGTCAACACCTATAGGAATCAGAAAACTCTCTCTTATCAATTTTTGACCAATCCTGATACTCTAACCCTATCGATCTGACCCAGGAATCATATTATTTTAGAAACCAAGATTCAATTTCATCATACCAATTTCAACTTGCCCACAATCAAAAAGTTTGAGAATCATAGTGACAATTTGGCAAGTTTTCACTTCCTTGAAATTGAAGTTGAACATGAATTTGAATCTGAGCCTCAATTGGTAATTCAATTCCATTTCTTGACTCAATGTTGACTCTGGTATCTTTACCTGATTTTAAGCACTTTTTAAAGTCAATATTGAATCATGTGCCCGTAAATCATGAAAGTGAATCACTAATCTTTCAAAATCAATATCTTGAACTTGACCAATACCAAATTTTTGAGCGTCACGTCGACAATTTGGCAAGTTTTCATTTCAATAAAATTGAGCTCGAATAGGAATGTGACCCCTATCTTCAATTTATGATTCAGATCTAAATTTTGAATCAATATCAACTCATGTATTGTTATCTAATTTGAGCAATGTTTTTGAGTCAGTTTTTGATTCCCATGCCTGTAATCTTGAACTTGAATCACCATATTACAAAGTCAAATTCCATTGAGGAAAAATGAATGTGAACCAAAGTTTCAATTTCTTGTCTGGACCAATTTGGAACCAATTTTTACTTCAGAACTTTTACTTGATTTGAGTTAGATCCCTGAGTCGGTATTAGAATCTCCTGAGCCCAAATCAACCATTTTCACCATATTACATTCCATTGTGAAACAAAGTGTCAAATAAATGACTCAGAGATTATTTTTTAAAATTGAAAATTTGATGGGGATAATTTTCTAAATAAAATCTTACATTTCTACAATCAATTATTGGGTTATATTAGGAGAAAGGTTACTGGTGGGTTTCTACGAACTCCACATTTTTTTGAATTGGGCAGCATTTCGTGCACCAATCAGACCTCCATCGGAACCACCATCCTGAGGTAAATTTTTCTTCCCTCTTTATTTTCATGCATATACACATTCACGATGCATTGAGGACAATGCATGAGATAAGTGTGGGAGACGGTTTACTAACATAAATTTTTTAGATTTTCTTCCATTTTCACTTCTTTTTTAGAAATTTTTTAGGATTTTCTTTTGTATAAAACCTTTTTCTTTTCTTTACAAACTTTTTGAAACAAGAGAAAAAGTTTGATCTATTTTTAAGAAATTAAGTTGATCTTAAGAATTAAGGAAACCACAATTATGACTTCTTAACCTAGTCAAAATAATGGATTTTGGTTAAATTTTAGGTTAAAAATGATAAATTGAAAGATAATTTGATCTTAAATTTTTTCCTTAGAAAATATATGCTTCACACTTACACATTTTTTTGGGATTGAAAAAAAACTTAAAATGCCATAAAAAATAATATATATATATATATATATATATAATATATATATATATATATATATATATATAAACCACTTATTAAAGCTAGATAATTATGCCTCAGGAAGCATGATTATTCACACATAACATGGTCGAAACGAAAAACAAATCCTTAATTTTGTGGCCTTATTTACTCGAGTCCTTAAGCCCGAGTGATGTTTTCTCATCTGGTGCCCTAAAATTATCTAGTTTGGGAATGTCGCTAAAGGCTCACTACTCGGATAAACTAGAAAGTCTAAGAAAACTAAGAGAAGAAAAATATATAAATAAATGGCTTGATGGTTAGATTGAAATTCTAAAAATCTACACTATCACAAAGTGCATATTATCTAAGAGTTTTATGAGATCAAATAATCAATTCAATTTTAAATTCTTACCTTAAATTTATAACCAGATCTTGCATTTAGACTAAGTTTAAGGACGAATAATTTTAGGTTAACTTATAACCTTAGATCGCTTAAATTTTTACAAAAATATTTTGAAAATTTTTCTCTTTCAAAATATGTTTTCAAAAATACTAAGATGGATTTTGTGGTGTAATCCACTGAAAATCTTCAGAAGACTATAACTCCTCTAGAGAAAACCTAGAAGTTTAAAGGTTTGTCGCACATGCTAAGTGCAATGCGTCACCTGCGAAAGTGCTGCAATAACACTATTAGTTTAGCTTTTAGTTTTTCTTATTTTGCTCGAGACAAGTAAAAGATAAGTGTGGGGGTGTGGTTAGTTGTCAATTCTACATTTTATCATCACATTTTCCTACCCGGATTATGAATAAAACACTACTATTAACCCGTTTTTGGTTTCTTATATGAAGATTGCAAGGGGTAGGGGTAAAGTTGAAATAAGCCTAATGAAACCCATTTCGAGTAATTAATCATGATTTCTTGAAGACCAATACAAGGACTTTCTAAAAGAATACATTGGATTCCGAATTAAAGCTGTATCTGGAGAAATACGGATCCCAAATACACAAAATAAGCATCTCGAAGCGAGACGAATATATGGTTAAAAGATCAGGGGCTCTATCCCTGATCTTGTCACGTTTCTGCGACAAATCCAGGGAGAGATCTCCTGATTTTCGACGCATGACTTTGTCTCATCTTTTAGAAGTTCATTTTGCCTATAAATCTCCTTCAGGAGGCCAGAATGCGAGGAGGAGAGAAGATTCTAGGGTTTTCTTCTCTTTAGTGTGGTGTAGGATTTTCTTTTTTTCCCCTTTTCTTTGTATTTTCTTCTTTATTTTAGATCTAGGACTATACAAAGAGTGATTCATAGGAGAAAGAGAGAGTTATTTGTAATAGAGTGTGACAATCTATGAAAAATTTCTCCTTTCTCTTCATTTTCTCTTCTTTGATTTCTTCTGAGATGCTTAGCTAGTTTTTCTCTCACGGTGATTTAACTACTAATCACTAATCATCTAACTCTTGATTGATAATCTACACAATCTAATAGCCTATACAAGACCTTGTTCTTGCAAAAGCCATTGATGACACAGAATGATGGGTTCTAACTCCTAACTTACTAACAAGCTAACTTGCAATAATTATTTTACTTCATACTTGCTCACTTATAGTTTTGATGGACTAATTGTAGCTTGCACCTGTTAATCAAGTTTTGATGTGGAGAACAATCTTATGGACCATGTTTTGAAAATCTCTTCAAGCCAAGCCTAGTGATTAGCAAATATCCATGTGAGGCAACTGTCACTCTAAAAGGTTAGTATGGTTAGTGAAATAATTAGTAGTTAGTAGCCATGAGTTTTCTTACCTTTTGATTTCTTTTTCAAAACATTTTCAAATCACTTTATCATGTTTTTATCTTCGTTTTCATCGTCTTTTTCTCTCTTTTCTAGTTTTTGTTTTTTTCCTTTTGATTCTTTCAAAAATAAGAAGAACTCGTTAAAACTATCGTGACATGACTAGTAAAGCTTGTATCGCCTTCTGTCCCTATGGATTCGACCTGCATAGCCTCTATGCTATCACAGTAGTATCGAGGAAGCCAAAGCACCATAGAACTTTAACTATGATTTTAAAATACACATATTTTCGTGCACGATTTCACATCGATCAATGACCATTTTCTTGCAATCATTAGTTAGTCGTGTTGCAAGACCGTCACAAAACCTTTTGTTTGTCTCGAGGGTAATGAGGACATGGTCCGAAAATATCATTAAGAAATTTGATGCCAACACCAAAGCCCTCTATGCATTTTTACAATGTCTTAACGATGATGATATTTCTAGAGTTGTAAATTGCACATCCACATATCATATTTGACAAACTATGATCACCTCTCATGAGAGCACTACACAACTTAAGAAAGCAAAGATTGATTTGGTTAGCTTCTAATATGATAGTTTATATATATCAGATGGTGAATCTATTGATGATTGTTTGGTGGGAAAATTGAAGGGGCGTGTAATTCTTTATTTGATTGTAAAGAAAATTACAACAGATCAATAATCCGATTACAAGAGAGGGAAGATATTTAAGCTCAAATCTCTCCTTTGTTTAGTGCTGGGTTCTTGATGTGGCGATGGAAAGTGAATCTTATTTTTCGTTGACCGGGTGAACGTCAAGACCTCTTGGGAATCTTCTCTTTGGATGGTGGACGAAGTAACACAACTTCTGTCCAACAAGAATGTAAAAGAGACCGTAGGCAAAAATAATTTGTACGCAGCAAGTTGTTAGAAGAGTTGAATTCTCTTTTTCTTTTAGCTGGAGATCTTGGTCCTTCTACGGCTTACAACCGAAGTTCTTCTGACCAGATTTTTCCGACCTCTCTTCCATAGCAAACTGGGCTATTTATAGAGGTTTCAGGGGTAAAAATGTCCCCTAAAAATACTCCATAATGGGGGTTAACTCTCTTATTTCGTGGGCAATAATTGACCCAGTAATGAGGGCAGTTATAACCGAGACGCGGGATTTGAGTCTCGCATTTTGTCGCTGAAGTAATGCTTGAGAAACACGAACTTCTAGTTCTGCGTTAAGCTTCAAGTAAGACGCGGGCTTCAGGCTTTGCGTCTGGGTAGGATGTCTGAGATGCAAGTTCCAAGCTCAGCATCTTGGCCATTGCAGTAAGGCAGAGATGCGGGTTTCGACCTTTGCGTCTTGGTACTACAGTGGTGCTGAGACGCGGCTTTTAAGCTCTGCGTCTTGGTTATTAAGACGCGGGTTTTAACTTTCACGTCTTGATGCTGCGCTAGTGGCTGTGCCGCTTTGCGTTTGGAGTTTGGACTCTGTTTTCTGATGACTTGTCTTCAATAATTTTTTAGACAGTCTACAATGATATGCTTACCTGTTTCACTACTACTAATGGACTCATTTCTTTAGGTAAGCCTATCACAATGACCAAAAGATGTGAAAATCATTAGAGCACTTCTTAAAGCTTGAGAATCAAAATTACCACCTTGAAGAATATGAATGACAAGGAGGAGATTGACTTCACCGCATTCATGAAAAATCTAAAAACTCATAAAATGGAGATAAAGGCAAGAGATGAACTGGAGCCTCAAAAGAAAGCTAATGTTATATTCAAAGCATCCCCAAGAGAGCTCAAGAAGAAAAGTGTTGCCACTCTAACGACCTCTGATGATGAGCAAGAAGATGATGAAGAACTCACTCTTCTAGTGAAGAATATGAGAAAAATGTACCAAAGAGTCAAAGAAGAAGTGACCAAAAGAACAGTGGGAAGGAAAGAAAGCAAGGAAAAAGCAATGAAGGCCACAACATGATATTCGGATAGTGAATCCGAAAGAGAGGATGATTCCGCACACATGTGCTTCATGGCCAAGGTCCCTCTTGAGGTAAACTCGGAATTCGATCTTGATGAACATGCAAAAATATTATATGATGAGCTTGATATGTATTGTCAAGAATTAATTGAAAAATATAGTTTGTTGAAAAATAAAGCTTGAGATTGAAAATAAAAAATGATTCTTTATCTTCAAAACTTGATGTTATTTTAAAAGAGGAAGAAATAATTTCAAATGAAAATAAATATTTGAAAAACCAAGTTGAGTTGATTTTCAAAAAAAGAGATTTTGTTTTAAAAGAAAAGGATGCTTTGAAAACCCAATTTGATGTTATTTTAAAAGAAATGAAAACTTGTGTATTTCTTTGAACAAAAAGTTTTGTTTCTCATGCTAATATTGCTTCTTCTTCTATTGACAAAATTGAGATTTGTATTTTGAAGAATAAAATTGATTTTTTTTGGGCTCAACCTTGAGCCAGTGTGATTTTTACCATAAGGGATTAGAATCCTTATTTCAAAAGAAAAAAGTTCCATATATTCATGCACATCCTCCACGGCATGCACGCGCGCGCACACACATCATACTCATAAGTATGCCCATGTGTATTCTTATTCACATTGTGGCCGCAAAGGCCATCTTGCTAAGTTTTATTCTGGTAGAGTATAAGAATGTTTGGCTTCGAAATGCTAACATTCATTCAAGCACCCAAGAAATTATGGGCACCAAAAGGCACACGATTTTATTTGATGTAGGTATGTCCTCTCTCAAACGTGAGAGAGTTTGGTGTTTTGATGGTGAATGCATGAGGAGCTTGATGGACAAATCAAATTTAGTGCATCACTATCAAGGAGTTTATGTGGGAAGGTCACCTTGGTTTGAGAAATAGAGATTAGTCCTATCAGTGTCAGTAACTATCTCTATCCTCCGCTTAGTTTAAATATGCTATAATTTATTATTCATAAGCATATGTTGTTCTTATTTTGATTATATATTTAAGTGCAAATTTATGAGAACTTGTGATATACTTGTATAGCTTTTAAGATACACTTGTGATTTAGTACCTAACATGATTCATATCCTTTGTGTACTCAATCCTAATTAGTTATATGTCATATCCTATTTTTGATTATTCTTATATTTATACATGTAATTTTTTTGAAAATTTTTTTTTAATTGATATAGTTTTTGAATCAAATTTAAACTATTTTTCACATGGTAGTTTTTTCAAATTATTTTCAAATATTTTTAAATATCCTTCTTTGAAAATACCTACCCTTAGTGGGCAGTTGGTTGGGTGATCATGCATGATATGAATTATTTGATTATTCTTATGACTTTGCATGTTAGATTAGTGATAGCAATGAGTCACACACTTGATCTTCATGATTTTTTGATTTTTGTATACTAATTCTTATTTATCTATATATATGCTCTAAATTATGAGTGATATTTTCATTGATATACATACATATATATATGATTGATTGTGCATCTTTAACAATATCCATACATATTTTAATAGCACAATTGTTTCATGCTAAACTTTATTTGTTTCAAATAAATTAATATAATTGAATTTTTTATAATTTTATGCATTAGTTTTGTTAGTGTTTAAAAAGGGGGAAAATTCTTTGATTTAATCTTAATTCCTTTCCTTTTGACCATAGAAAGAAAATGACTTTTCCTTTAGCAAATATGTTCAAACTTTTAATTGGTATCTGAAATTACCTAGAGAGAGTGAATGAGTGAAGTGCTAACCAATGCGGAATTTAAATTTTAACTACTAAAAATAATACACAATAGTGACCAAGAAGTTAAGCCGAATTCCTGGTGAAGTGCTCTAAAATTTCTCCTTAAAATTTCTCTTGAATAAATGTTAAGGTGCTTTAATAGCCTTCTTAATTCAAACAAGTATAAGCATACAAACTATATCAAGCATAAAAGATAGATATTATGAGCAAGTAAGATAATGTGTGTGTGTGTGTATGTATATGTGTGTGTGTGTATAGGGGTTACTGTACTTCAGCTGATAGCTGAGAGAGTTTCTCAGCCGGCGGGACATGGCAGCATAATAGCCGAATTTGACATTAATTTTGGCAGACAAAACCAAAAAATTCCCGCCCGAGTTAGTATCAGTCACTTCAACAATCGCTTTGATGAAAATACCCTCCCTTACAACTTTTTACTGTATGTAAACCTTTCCTTTCAAAAATTTTACAGATATAAATTTTCAATTGATCCAATTCGAAAAGATTTAGTGCTGTTGTTTCCCATATTTCTTAGTTTTTTTAAAAATATCTGCTAAAGATGGCTCCAAAGAAATCATCCGCGAAAAAGGTAATGGGGAAACCCAGAAATTTTTTTTAGGGTTTGTAAATTTTAGTAGTTATATTTTTTTTTTCAATTTGATTCCATTTTTACTTTTTTTTTAGAAATATTTCTATTTTACTTAACTTAAATTAAAATGTCTGATGAACTGTATTCTTAAGAATTTTTTTTTTTAAAATTTTCCAGTTTTTTTGTTTTTAAAAAAATAGTTAAATATTTTTTAAAACTTGCGACCATGGTCGCAAATAAGAGAGAAAGATTCGCAAACTTGCGATCATGAATCGCTTTTTAAATTTTTAAATTTTGTAACAAAGCGACCAAGGTCAAAATTTTTTTTCATCCCTTTTATGTCGACTTGGTCGCAGTTGTCTGAATTAGCGTTTTAGGTCTATGCGACCTTGTCGCAGACTTTTAAAAATTATTTGTTTTAAAATTATTCACTTTCGTTTTTTAAGGTTTTTTTTTACTAAAACTCTGCGACTGATGTCGCAGTGTTGCCGTTCGTTCTCTCCTTTTTGGGGTATGATCACAGTCTGTTACCTAGGTTAGCATGATTGAATATTGCGACCCTAGTCATAGTATGATGCTACAAGGTCCCTTCATGGTAAATTATTTTGGTTAATTACAAAATTGTAGTGCGACCTTGGTCGCAATGTATTATATTCTACTAAATTGGATTAACTGGATACTGATATATTACACTGCGACCTTGGTCGCTGTATAAAGAAACAAAGGATATATTGGTGATTATTTTATTTAATTAGAAAATTGCGACTGAATTCGTAGTGTAAAATATCATTGCGATCTTGGTCGTGTGTATTATAATTTATAAAGTTTGTTGCGACCAAGGTCGCGTCTTATTTTCTTTTATTTCTTTAATAAACGTACTGCGACCCGATATTTTATACTAATGTTTTTAATGTTTCTGCATCTATAGGTAAATAAGAACTGAAGGTTCGTCCTATGAGATCGAGCCTAAAGCCTATGTCCGAATTCATTAGAAAATTCAAAAAGCACATTCAGGCCGATTTCGTAGATGCGATGAAGGAGATCCCGTTTGGCCCAATCTTCATGGCCTTCTACAATGAGGAGTTTTGGAATAGAATAAGGTCTAAAATCAATAATCAGTGTGCTGAAAATTGTAAACCAGTATGATAAGTATACAATGACCTTTAGAATTGAGGCAAATAAATTGAGATAACAGTGGAGGATGTTGCGCTAACTTTTAAGTCTACCTATCAATGGGGCAGATTTTAT
>JAVJIF010024387.1:0-61753 GCA_038442645.1 Agave tequilana | reverse complement strand
AAATACGAACATAAACAAATGTTTACCTTATTGCTTGCAGAAACAGTGGAAGAAAGGAGGAGGGTACATCAGTGTCACTCTCAACATAAGCCTCTCTCTCTTACTTACATGAATCTTCAATCTAACTAAGCTTACATACAAATTACATAAAAAGAAAGAAAAACCTAAACTACAAAGAATGAAAACTAGGCTAAATCCTATCTCTGCATGGTCGTCCCATTTCAGTGCAAATACTGGCTTTTTATAGGAAAAAACCCACGAGGAGAATCCCGGAAAGAGTGGGGGAACAAACGCTCCCCCTAACTCCACAACCAAGCCGCGAAAACGCGGCTTTGGCCGCGTTTCCGCGGCCAGGGTGTGGCCAGGTGGCCACACCCTGTTGGTGGGTCTCCCCGGTTCACGTTGTGCTTTTATCTTCAGTTGATTTTCGTCGTTTGAGTCCAGGATTGTGACGAAATGGCCTTGATTCTTGGGTTAACCGATCGATTCTGAGAGGATTCTTCTCAACCGATTTTCATCCTCTGATTTTGCCTGATTTACTGAGTGCGAACTAATTCTGATTTAATTCAGAATTTGGTGGGCTTTTGGGCTCATTTCTCTTCATCTCCTTAAGGAAGGGCTTGCAAATAATTTAAACAATTAATTAGGACAATGCAGATTTTATTCTATAATAAGTATGGAATATGATACTAAATAGCAACATTAGCGACCAATCACACCCCTATACCTATCTTTTGCTCGTCCTCGAGCAAAACAAAAAAACTATATTAAGGATTATTAGACCACTTTCGCAGGTCACGCGATTGCACTGAGCATGTGCAACAAGCCGTTTAACCGCTAGGTTTCCCCTAGAGGAGGAGTTTTGTCTCGTGAGGGTTTTCAGCGGATTGCACCAACAAAATCCTAAAGAAAGAGAAATAAAGAGTTAGTATTTTCGAAAAGCAGTTTGAAAGAGAAAAATATTTGAAATATAATTGTAAGATTTAAGCAATCTATAAGTTATAGGAAGACTGAATTTTTCATTCCTAAACTTAGTCTCTATTCAAAAATTTGTTATCAATCAAAGTAAGGAGTCAAATTGTACTTCTCATCTAGTCTATTACTTTACCCTGAGTCATATGCACCTTGTGATTGTGAAAAATTTTGACTAAGGGTTCATTAACTCTAAACTCTTATGCCTTATTTATTTATATATTCTATTTTGTAGTATTATTTCTTAGTTCTATTAGGGCTTTCTAATCTGCCCATGTAACGAGCCTTTATCGATGACTCCCAAACAAAACGGTCTTAGGGCACCGGGTGAGAAAACACCCTAAGGACTTAAGGACTCGAGCAAATAAGGCCACAAAATAATGATTTTATTATTTGAACCCCTTTTAGGCGTGAATACTTATGCTTTATTAGGCACAAATACTAGCTTAATCAGAGGACTTTATATATATTTTTCTCAAACTTATCTAATCATCTTTCGCATAAATACTAAGCTTGCTTAGGCCAAAGTACCTAGCTAATCAATAATAGATTCGTTCATATTTTTTTCTTTTTTTTCTTTTTATATATATATATATATATATAATATATATATATAAGGCATAAGAATCTTTGTTTTGAACCCTAAAGGTGTAAGTGTATGAAGTATGCATATTTCATTAAGGTAAAGATCAAGACTAAATTACTTTGACAAATTATCTTCCTAACCTAAAAATCAAACAAATAATCTTATTTTGACCAAATTAGAAAATCCTAATTTTGATTTTCCTATCCTTTAAATTGACTCAATTTCTTATAAAAAAAATATGTCAATATTGTTTCTATTTTCCCAAAAAGTTTTTTAAAAGTAAAGAAAATGTTAATTTTTTTTTAATAAAAAGAAAAAAACCTAAGTTATGTTAGACCCTCCCCCACACCTATCTCATTCATTATCCTCAATGTATGAATTAATACATAGATGCATGAAAAAAAGAAAGGGAAGGAAAATGTTACCTTAAGGTGGTGGTTCCGGTGGTGGTCTGATTGGTCTACGAAATGTGGCCCAATCAACTTTTCGTGGGGTTCGGAGGAACCTACCAGAAATTTCTCTAATATAACCCATTAAAATAATGAATCATGAAGGATTTTTATTAAATATTGACCCATCTAATTTCCAAATTCCATAATTAATTTCGGAGTCAAATTTGTCACCACCTTGTCCAAAATGGAGTATGAAATGATAGAATGATTGACTTGGACTCAGGAAGTATAGAAACTAATACCGACTCAGGAAGATGACTTAAGTCAAGTAAAGGCTCAGGAGTCGAGATTGGTTCAGGAAGTGGGTCCAAGTCAAGAAAGTGAAACTCAAGTCCACATTTATTTTCCAATAATGGAATGTGACTTTAATATTGGTAATCAGGTTCAGGAATGATAGGTGGGGGAATCAAAACTGACTCTAAAATATACTCAAGTTTGGTAAAAAACAGGAGTCAAATATGATTCAGAAAGTTGAACTGGATCACAGATTTGAGAATCTAGGTCACATATCTCATTGAGTTCAATATCAAAAAAATGAGAACTTGCCAATTTGTCAATAGGATTTTAAAAGTATAAAAATTGGTCAAGTTCAATATGATCATCAAGAATGAGTGATTCAATTTCATTATGAATTGGCACAGGATTCAATGTGACTCAGGAAAAAGATTGAAATCAGGTGAAGACACGGAGTCATTATGAATCAGGAAGTAAAAATTGAATCACTAAGTTGAGATTCATGATCATATTCATTTTCAAGTTCAATTTCAGGAAAAGGATAACTTGCCAAACTGTCAATATTCTTTTCAAAATTTGGAGTTGGGCAAGTTCAAATGATTGTTTCTGAAATGGAACCTTGATTTTCAAAACAACCTGACTATCGACTCTAACAGGATGGTTAGTGACATCAGAACTGGTCAAACGGTGGGAACGTAGAGATTGGACCATCATATCTATATCACGATTACGAGCGTTTTGAGCCTGAGTCATGGCTTCAAGCATCTTTTCATAGTTGATGGGTTCAATGTTTTGATGAAAAGATGAAGTATTGTCCTTGGAATTGGTGGTGAAATTGTGAGTCCATAAATTTTGGGGTTTGTGTTTGGACTCACGCATACTCATTTCAAAATTGATAGTTTTCTATTTTGGACTGGTGGAACTGATATCAATCTTGGAAATATTGTGGACAAGGTGAGAAGGAGGACAAGTTGGTTGAAAATTAGACTCGGGGGAGGTGAATCCCCACTGACTCTGTGAAGAGTTGAAATTGTAGGCTGTCTAAAAAATCACAAAGACAAGGGCCACCAAAACGCAGAGATTCAAGATCAAGGCGCGTTGGCTCAACGCCCGCGTCTCCACATCAAGGCGCGTTGGCTCAACGCCCGCGTCTCCGCATCAAGGCGCGTTGGCTCAACGCCCGCGTCTCAGCATCAAGGCGCGTTGGATCAACGCCCGCGTCTCCGCATCAAGGCGCGTCGGCCCGAAGCCCGCGTCTCAGCATCAAGGCGCGTCGGCCCGAAGCCCGCGTCTCAGCATCAAGGCGCGTTGGCTCAACGCCCGCGTCTCCGCATCAAGGCGCGTTGGCTCAACGCCCGCGTCTCAGCAACAAGGTGCCCCCACCTTGGTTGTAACCACCCCGATTATGGCGCCACCCACCGCCATGTAGCGGGGAAGTTGGCCCTCATCGTGGAGCACTTTTAGGGGGCACGATCACCCCCTAAAAACCCTATAAATAGTCCCGTCACTATTGAGGGGAGGACGACAATTATCGGGCAAAGGAGGATTTGGAGAAGGAAAAGAGGAGAGATCATCAACAGAGAGAGAGAGAGAAGACTCTTCAGCGAGCTTACTGAGTACTAGCCGCTCTTCGCCTACCTCCTCTTCTAGAGTTTTGGTAGACGGGGCTGAGTTACTCCCTCTACCTGCCAAGGAGAAGATCCCTCGACGGTATTGACGGTCATCTGGTCAACGGAGAACAAGATTCACTCTCCACCGCCACCCGAAGAACCCAGCACTAAACAAAGGGAGAATTCAAGATTCAATATTCTCCCTCCCTTGTAACCGGAAGATTAAGCCGGCTGTAATTTTTCATCTGATTCAAGGAAATTTTACTCCAGCCCCCTTTCCGTGTCAAACAAGAGATGGCGACTCCACTGGGGAAACTGTTTGTTACCGACGAACATGTTGTGGCACAAGATGACGTCCACCACGAGGGAAAGATGGTCGAATCGCTCGTTGTCGAGTTCGACCAGCGCGAAGTACGAAGAGTTCCTCTCTTCTGGCTCCAAGAGCCCAAAGACCCGCGTCTGCCGTCGGGTCTCGACAGGGAATTCCCTCGAAAGCCCGATGGTGGCTTTCTCGAGCTCCTCTGCTGCCCACTGTGGCCCAGCAAAGTTCACGCGTCCAACGCCTCTCAGCAGGCCCGCGTGATCCAAGCACAGTTGCTGTTGCGACCAACTCCGTCGCACAGAAGACCCGCGTCAGCGTCTCTCAGGAGAGCCGCGTGGTCAAACTTCCTGGTGCCAGCATCGGGATGTTGTTGGTTTCTCTCCACCTCCTCGACGCAATCGAAACGCTGAGCGTCGACAGAGGAGCGTGCGCGTCAGCTGCAAGTCGGAACCGTTGTTTTCCAAACTGAAGCTGAACGCGACGTACAGTCTCGCACCTTGCCCGCATCACGTCCAGTACGTGAAATCCGCGTTTGGCGGCTCAAGCGCGCAACTCCTCAAGTTGAGTCCTCTGAAGACCAACTTACCAAACGCCAGAATGAAGCTCTGCGTCTCGTCAAACGCAGGAAGCACGCACCCAGAGACGAGGCGCCCTGCAGCCCACTCTCTCTCACGCGGCTCAGCCCGGACGCACAAGGCAGCAACGCGATGCTCGCGTCTCATCTCAACAGAGACGCTAGACGCGCGTTCCACAGTCACGACGCGGAAACCGCGTCCATGAAGTCTGCGTCCATTCTGCACAGCACATGATGCCTCCCGTCTTCGACGTTGTGAGGCTAGTCTCTTTGATCCCTCTTCCATGGATTGAGGGATTATCTGACAAAGAAAAGAAGTGCCCACTAGGTCACTTCATCTTGCTGCTGCAACGGCTTATCTCCATGCTTGCGGAGTGCCGTTGCGGGTCGAGTGTGCACCAGCAGTCTTAGCTGGACAACTGACCTCGATTCCCCGTCAGCCAAAAGAAGGCGCTCCATAGAGGAGAGTCTTCTCTGACATTGAATACCCGGAGCTTACTGCGAACATGACAAGCAGGAGGCAAGGGGAAAACAACTTGCAGTCAGCTCAGACGAGTCCGAGTCTGACTCTGAACCGGAAGGGGTGTATCGACACACTCGCACCCGGACGGGGGCCATTCCCCCAATTGACTATAATGCCTTAGCCCACGGCATTAGAGCGAATGATTCCCACTCCGCCGTAGTGGAATCAGGGGCTTCAAACTCTTCCGTCGAGAAGGAGACCTCTGCCTACATGACAGGCCACTCCTGAGGAGACGGCAAGACGTATAGAGCAGGTCCAGAAAGCACAAATGGACATGATATTTCTCAGCAGGCGTCGATTGACTCCCTCAAGCAGGCGATTGCACAACTGCTGGAAGACAGGAGGAAATCTCCTCCTAGGAGGTCAAAGGGCAAAGGGAGGAAAGGGAGAAAGCTCATCTTCGAACCTTCTGAGGAGGCGCGACGATCTACTTCAAATTCGTCCAAATCTTCGTCGCACGACCCAGAAAAGGCTCATACTAAAAGAATGAGTCAACTGGAGCAACGCCTCAATGCCCTTGCCAGTCGCAAAGACCTCCAAGAAGTTGGAGTGGTCCGGCCCTATCCAGCTGAGTGGGATTTAGTCCCGTACCCTCCTAAGTTCAAGGCTCCAACCCTCCAAGCCTTCGATGGGAAGGGGTCCCTAATCAGCACATCTACTACTTCAAATCCCAAACCGGGAATGTAGTAGATAATGACGCCATCCTGGCGCGACTATTCATCGGCACCCTGAAAGGGTTGGCCTTTGAGTGGTTCATGAAACTCCCGGAAGGTTCTATCAAGAACTGGGGGATCTGGAGAAGCTGTTCTTAACACGCTTCTTCGAAGATGACTCCGAAGTCACGATGCCCACCCTTTTAGCTACCAAACAGCGGAGAGGGGAGTCCGTCAAATCTTTCGTGGAAAGATTTCGGAACACGGCACTCCGGTGCCCAAGCGGTATGACCCAGGCCACCCTGGTGGAAACATGCCGCCACAATCTCCAAACCTCACTCCTTGCTCAAATAGGAGTTGCTGAAAGCCGCACCTGGAAGCAGTTAGTCCAACAAGGTGAACAGGCTGAGGAGATTGTGCCCGTGTCAGGCAGAGGAAGGCAAGCTGCGGCCGGAAAGGTCGACAAGGCGTGCACCGGCACCAGACACATCCCTCCAAACAAAGCGGAAGGATAACTTGGCGACGGAGACCAAATCTCCCGCCAAACCTCAAACAGGCAGGGCAAGTGGCTCTTCAAGCCAGCCACGCCCCAACAAGCAGTATTCCTTCAAGGAGGAACATGTCGATTCGCTCTTCAAGCTACTCAACAAGAGCAATCGACTGAAGCTCCCTGAAATTAGGCGCCCGGAGGAAGTCGGCAAGACCGACAATCCCAACTACTGCATGTACCACAGGATGTTGGGACATCCTACCAAAAGCTGCTACGTCTTCAAGGACATCCTTCAGGCTTTGATTGACGCGGAGGTGCTAAAACTCCGACCAGAACAGAAGAAGGTCACGGCTAATGTGACGTCGGTTCTCCAGTTCGGGAGACAACCTCCAACGCCTGCGGGGGTAACTCCTATTCCAAGGGGAGAATTAAGAGTGGTCAACACAGACCCTCACCAGCAGCAGGAGAAGGGCTTGGTACCCGTCCCTACGCCTCAAGGGGAAAATTATGTGGGTCCACCCTGACCTAGTGGACAACCAGCAGTGGACTACTGTAACCAACAGGAAGTCCAAAGGCAAGGCAAAAGCTTCGTCCTGCCATGTGGTATGTGCCTCCTCCCGAGAAGCAGAGGATGATGTTCCCTCACTGACTGATTCAGAAGAGGAAACAATAGTCTTGGCCGCAGAGCCCAACCAACCAATGACGGGGACTCGTTCAGGACAGCCCTACTTGAAGCAGTACGGCGAAGTGGCGGTAAACCCTCCGCAACCGGCTGCAGAGCCAACTAGGCCCTCCACGAAGCCACCTGTGGAGAAGCAGAAGGAGACTCGATTCTCTCGAGCCCTTCAAAGAGGCATCGCGGAAGGGTCTTCGGCACCTTACCGCTTTGATGTCCTGGCTCAGCTGGCCAACATTCCGGCACGCATTACCTTGTATGAACTTCTTAGACTATCAAAGTCGACCAGGGAAGCTCTGCAAGAAGCTCTGGCAAATGCTGAGGTCTTCATGACCCAGGTGCCGAAGGAGGAAGATGTAGAGGATTGCCTCCACACTTCCCAGAATGCCCCCTGCATCACCTTCACGGCAGATGATATGCAGGTCAAAGGGAAGCATGATCGACCCCTGTACTTCACAGGTTATATCGGATCATCTGAGGTGAACCGCATTCAGGTAGATCCAGGGTCCGCATTGAGCACATGCCTCGCCGAGTCATGCAACACCTCGGCATCCCTACTCACCGTCTGAGCCCTACACAGACGACCATTTACGGGTTCAATGCCAATGGCACCCGTCCGATGGGGAAAATCAAGCTCAAGTGCCAGATTGGGAGCCTCAAGTCGGAGGTGACGTGCTACGTCATCGATGCCGACACTTCCTACAATCTGCTGCTGGGACGACCATGGATCCACCGCAACTCCATCGTTCCCTCCACTCTTCACCAAGTCATGAAATACATTGACGCGAGTGGGAAGGTGCAAACGTTGGTTGCCGAAAGGTATCCGTTTAAGGGGGTCGAAAATTATTTCACGGATTCCCTCTTATATCAGGATCCGGTGGATGAAACCCCGCAACTGGAGGTGCCAGACTCTGGTAATGAGGCTGACACTGAGACCGAGCAAGAAGAGTGCTTGTGGAAGTTGGAACCACTTGTAAAGAGCACTAATAAGCTCGATGTTGATAATACCACCGACGATGCAGGCGGCTGGTATATTAATGAGAATTTAGACTTTGAGTACTTCTTTGCGTGTGCATCCGATTCAATACCGTCGGATACTACTACCGACGTAGACGATGACATCTGGTCGGCAATGGATGCTTTGACATCATTGCATGTACCAGTAAAATCATCTTTCGGGACATACCAGGATAATGGTGATGCGCAGGAATCTATATTCATGGTTCCGACAAGACGAAAAGGCCAAAAACCAATTCTTTTTGGGCGAATGACGACTGAACCAACCCCCGCGAAGAATCAGAAAGCGAGGAGGAATCCCCTCAGCTCGACCATTATGAATCAAAAGCACTCACAATAATGAAGCGAATGGGGTATGATCTAACCAACAAACCCGGGTTGAACTTCGACAAAGGAAGAAGAACCCTACTTCGATCGTTTGTGCCGAAAGGGAAAGCCCCCGATTATTATCATCGGACGCGCAGGGGGTTGGGCTATGTATCAACTCCAATCCCATCGGCCTCTGGTTCTCAAGAATCATCGAGCAACGATCACTCTTCAGACACATCATCTTGGGAGTCAGATGTCAGTGTCGGCAACATCTTCAAGGAACTGTCAGTAAACATGGTTTCGACAAGCCACCTGGAAGATGAAAATGAAGAAATGATCCAAGCTGATACAGATCCTTGGATCAAACATTTAAACGCTCTTGGGACATCCGCTTTGAACAGCGCGAGCCACCCACAGAAGACAAGGTTGTTCAGATCAACCTAGGAGATGAGGCTAACCCTAAGCCCATCTTCATAAGTGACGGCCTGTCGCCTTCAGAGAAGAAGGATCTAATATCTCTTGTACAAGAGTATATAGGTCTTCGCCTGGAACTATGAGGACATGCCAGGGCTTGATCCACAAGTGGCCATGCACCGCCTCAACATCAATTCGGACGTAAAACCTGTCAAACAACAGCAGCGACGGTTCCGTCCCGAAATAATGGAAGCAATTCAATCAGAAGTCAGAAAGCTCATTGATTCTGGCTTCATCAGAGAAGAACAGCATCCCGACTGGGTAGCCAACATCGTCCCCGTCGCCAAGAAGAACGGGAAGATCCGGATCTGCATCGACTTCCGCGATCTGAACGAGGCCTGCCCCAAAGACGAATTCCCATTGCCAATCACAGATGTCATGATTGACAATACTTGTGGATTCGAACGAATGTCCTTCATGGACGGATTCTCAGGATACAATCAAATCAAGATGTATCCTGATGATGAAAAGCATACCTCCTTCAGGACACCTCTAGGAGTATATTGCTACACCGTCATGCCCTTCGGACTGAAAAATGCAGGGGCAACATATCAAAGGGCCATGAATGCCATTTTCCATCAGCAAATACGCAAAACGGTGGAATGTTATGTTGATGACATCGCGGTAAAAAGCCGCGCTAAAGGCGATCACGTAGCAGACCTGAAGGTGGTCTTCGACATCATGCGGGCTCATCAATTGAAGATGAATCCCACAAAGTCCTTCCTGGGGGTAGCCAGTGGCAAATTCCTAGGATTTGTTGTGACTTCCACAGGAATCATTTGGACCCAGAAAAGGTTCGCGCTATCCAAGAGATGCAACCCCGAGAAACCTCAAGGAACTCAGGGGATTACAAGGACGATTGGCGTACATCCGCCGGTTCATCTCAAACCTCTCCGGAAGATGCCAGCCCTTCGCTAAGTTGATGAAGAAGGGTGTCTCGTTCATTTGGGACGATGCTTGCCAACAAGCGTTTGAGGAAATCAAACAATACCTCACCCAACCACCAGTCCTTGCAGCTCCAGTGTCCGGAAAGCCTTTCTGGTGTACGTCCGGGCAATGGACCATTCTTTGGGAGCTCTACTAGCTCAGAATGATGAAGAAGGACGAGAACAGGCAATCTACTATCTGAGTAGAACAATGATCGGAGCCGAACATCGGTACAACCCGATCGAGAAGGAATGTTTGGCACTAGTGTTCGCCATTCAGAAAATGCGACACTATCTGGTAGGCCAGACTATAAATGTCATATCAAAAGTCAACCCCTGAGGTTACTTATGACAAAGCCTTCTTCACTAAATGGCCGGCTGGCAAAATGGGCCATGTTGCTATCCCAGTATGATATGCACTTTCTGCCGCAGAAAGCCATTAAGGGACAAGCGGTGGCAGACTTCCTAGCTGAACACCCAGATCCGAGGGCAGCCAAAGTCTACGAGGATCTCCCAGACGAAGTGGCCGAAGCCTACCTGACTCAGACATCGTTCGAAAGTCAAGTGTGGCAACTTTTCTTCGACGGTGCATCAAGGACAAGCCCCAAGGGACACGTAGTGGCGGGGGTAGGAGTAGTACTTGTCTCCCCACAAAATTATGTGATACCCGAGCTGTCTCACTAACGGAGCCTTGTTCCAACAATGTGGCGGAATACAATGCTCTATTGATTGGGATGCAGCTCGCCGATGAGATTGGCGTTAAAAATCTCGAAGCATACGGTGACTCTAAACTCATCGTCAGTCAAATTCGCGGGGAGTACGAAGTCAGACATGAGGACTTAGTACCCTATTACAACGCAACTATCCGCATGGCCGAGGGGTTTGCTAACTTCTACATCGATCATGTACCGCGCAGGCAAAATGCGCACGCCGATGCACTCGCATCCCTGGCAGCCTCCTTAGCTCTTCCAACTGGAGCAATGGAGAAGATATTCGTCTACAGCCACGACCTGTATTGCCCGAAAAATACTCTCAAGGACTATCATGAGTCAAGGGAGATTGTCGAGGCAAAGAAGTGCTGGAATTGTCGGCCGGTCCAGAGCTTAAAGACTGGCGATTCCCCTACATCGACTATGTCTTGTACGGCATCCTGCCTGAGGACACCAAGGAAGCGGCTGCCATTCGAAGGAAAGCCCCTAAATTCTACTATAATGCGATCACGCGAACATTGTATCGTCGATCGTATGACGGAATCTTACTTCGGTGTCTCTCACCAAAAGAGGCCAGGAGGTATTGAAAGAGGCTCACGACGGTACGTGCGGAGCCCATCAACCTGGCCCAAAACTGGCACATCGACTCCAAAGGTTGGGTTACTATTGGCCCAAGATGGTTGCCGACGCCGTCGCCTATGCCAAAAGATGTCATGCTTGCCAAATACATGGAGATTTTATCCATCAAGCACCAGGGTACCTCCACTCTACGACCTCTACATGGCCATTTGAAATGTGGGGGATGGATGTGGTTGGTCCTATCAGCCCTCCATCATCAAAAGGACATCGGTTCATTCTAGCAATAACCGATTACTTCTCCAAATGGGCCGAAGCCATTCCTTTGAAGGAGGTGAAGTCGTCCAACGTGATCAAGTTCGTAAAACATCACGTTATTTACCGTTTCGGTGTACCTCGGCGGATTGTCCATGACAATGGACCCCAGTTCATCAGCCAGGCGTTCCAGAGATTCTGCGCTAAGTTCAGAATCCAGAGTGTGTCTTCAACGGCATACTACCCTGCCGCCAATGGCCTCGCAGAAGCTTTCAACAAGACCATTGGCAAGCTTCTCAAAAAATTCGTCTCGAAGAGTCAACGCGATTGGGACGACAAGCTAGGCGAATGCTTATGGGCCTATCGCACAACAGTGCGAACCCCGACAAAGGCCACGCCATTTTCCTTGGTGTACGGATGTGAAGCCGTGCTTCCCCTGGAAATCCAAATTCCATCTCTACGCGTCGCCTTGACAGCGGAGATGACGACAGAGGAGAAGCATCGACAGCGACTCCAGGAACTGGAGGCTTTAGACGACAAGCGTCTGCAAGCCCAACAGCAAATCGAGCTCTACCAAGCTCGAATCACCAGAGCCTTCAACAAGAAAGTTAAAGTGCGAACTTCAAGAAAGGCGATCTTGTCTTAGCCGTCAGAAGACCCATGGTGATGACGCACAAGACAAAAGGAAAATTCCAACCCAAATGGGAAGGACCGTTTGTGGTAGAGTCAGTCTACTCAAATGGATCATATCGCCTCATAACTTCGAATGGCGATACACTCATGATGCCAATCAATGGCAAATTCTTGAAGAAATACTATCCCTAGACAGTATTCTTCCACTGATCAAGTTAAAAATACACCTCTGATCAGAAACATCCGACGCCTCCGACGGCTAAGGATAGAGGAAAATGTTGGCTTCTAAGCCCAACATAAGTCTTCGACAACTCATCATGCTGAGGGGAATAGCATGGCTAGCCCAACTCAAACGGTAGTTGGTAAAGGCATCTCAAATCCGTTGATAGCTGAGGGTTTGCTAAAAATCCTAAGTGGACTTGAGTCCACTCTTTCCTCCAAAATCCCTTACCAATTCTCATCCATAGAATGGTAGGACCACAAAATGCAATCATTACTACGTTAACACTATACCTCTGGTAATGAATACTCTTTGTCGAGTATAAACTTTGCTTGTTAACTCTGCATAGAGTAACAAACTCTCAAATTTGCCAAGTTAACACTATACCTCTGGCATTTCAAATTCCACTTGTCAATTCTCATCAATAGAATGACAGGTCCTCAAATTGCTCTTATCACGAGCCAATTCTTGTCAAGTTAACATTACACCTCTGACAAACTACTGTTTAAGTTAACATTACACCTCTAAGCAGTACATCGAGTGCCTATCAAGTTAATATCACACCTCTGATAGTCACCTTTCTTCAGACTTCCGTATCGAAGCTGAAATGGACGATGCCAAGTTAACACTACACTTCTAGCATCCGAGTCATCGCTAAGTTCAACAATACACCTATGGCCATGACCTTTCCTCGACTTCTTTGTCAAAGTCGAGACGACTAATGCCAAGTTCAACATTACACCTCTAGCATTATCCTCACTGTTAAGTTAAACATCACACCTATGACAGTGACTTCCTCAGTTTTCCCAAATAAAACTGAGATGCTGATGAGTTAAGTTAATATCACACCTCTAACTCATGTCCTTGTCAAGTTAACATTACACTTCTGACAAGACTACTTCTAAACCGTTAAGTTAATATCACACCTCTAACGGTAAAGACCTTCCTAGATTCCCCGCGAGTCTAGTCTCATTTGATACTCTCCCCGACAGAGTATCAAGTTCATTTAGAAACATTGTTGGTTAACATTACACCGTTAACAATGTTTCCGTCAAACTCCCCAGCTGATCTTAAATCAAGTTAATCCCAAATCCTTGATAAAAGTTCATCTTCCCTGGGGGTACGAACTCCACTTGTCACTTTCTTTTACAAAGTGGCAGGTCCACCAAAAAATCATCCCATCCCTGTCAAGTTAATATCACACCTCTGACAGTATCATGAAAACTCCTGAAATAGGATCTTTCCTTACAAATCTTGACTTATTAAGATTACCACTATAATTTTGATAAGGTCAAAAGATTCCTTGCTTCTACGTGTCTAACTGAAGACAAAAAGTTAAGACAATGAAGGAGGCAAAAAGAAAAGTGTCACTTTTATTTATATATCCAAGCATATGAAAGTGATACAAAACGCTCTCTTATACAATAAGATGAGTGTTACAATTAAGGAGTACAAAGAAGTCCCTCTCTCTCTCAGAGGCCGTACTCACTCCTTGAAACCGCATCTGATCCCAGGTGCACAATTGGAGCCGATTGCGCCATGGCGATGACGCAAAAGTCGAAAGCGCCCTAGCTGACTAAGCTAAGAGCAATGGTGTTCTTGAGGTCCAGCGGCAGCAGAAAGTCCTGCAACCCTTCATTCATCACCATCCCTTTCCCCAGCAGGCCATCCAACGGAGTGTCCTCGATGTCACTTCTGGAGTAGGGAGAGGAAGAGGATCTTTCCGCCACCGCAACCGCCGGAACCTCCTCGCCGTCATACTTGACCTGACCATCTCTTGCCATCAGACATGGTTGGTGCAGAAGATCTGAAGAGACCTTGGCGAGATTTGGGTCCTCGTCGGAGATATAATTTACTCTCTCACAAACGACGAGGACCATAATTTACTCTCTTACAAACGAACATTGAGCAAGTTCGCCCGCCGATATATTCTTTCCGGGGCCCAGCAAACCTGAAAAAGGACGAGCAAGCCTACCTGCAAAGAATAAACAAGAGAGTTAGAAAATCTGGAACTTAGTACACTTCGACAAAGAAAACTAAGTGACAGACGCGGCAGTCATTGAAGACTTCAGACGCGGGAACAACCCGCACGGTCAAACCACCGCGTCGGCAGAAACAGACGCGAGTCAAAACTGTGCCACGCACAGGATTCAAACGCGGCCTCAGTTTGCACCCGCGCTTAATGCACAAGACGCGAAAAACTTCAGAACGCCGAAAATTGCCATCTCTCTGTTGGGTGAACAGGAGTTGCAAGATTCAGGTCTGAAACGCGCCAAGGCAATGGCCATGAGCAAAGCCAGCGTCAAGAGCCCGCGTTCAGAGAAGTTCAAGTCACCGGCACAAATTCCAGAATAGGAATGCACCAGGATTTCATTCAGATGGCTATGCCAAAGTACAGGCTATGGACATCATCGGGGTGACATACCAGCAGAGGCCCCTGTCCAGAGTTGGCCACTCTGCATCCAAACGCGGGCGCGCAAGATGATCCGAGAGAGGATTCCTTCTGAAGAGACCAAACAGAAGCATGAGAGCTCTGGGTCATCTTCATCCACGGGGTCACCTTCACCCATGAAGACGGTTCTCTGAAAGATAACTCAAGGCGTGGTCTCTCAGAGCAAACAAAAGAAAACAATCCAAGTTTGGATTATTGAAAAGGGGGCACACCCTATTTATAGGCAATTCTCAACAACTGCCATTAATGGTGCGTCAATCGGAACCGTCGCGCACGACTGTCAAAGCCCAATCAAAAACGGACGCGTGGAACGCTGCTTTGGAAACCGTCGAAGTGCGCCGGTTTTTCAACCGCCAGCGTCGGTTCTGCATGCAAGAGCATTAACGCCTAAATCCATTGAGAGGCCGACGCGTGGATAACTGCCTTGGGAAGCAACGAACGACCCAGAATCCCAATCGACAGCGAAGACTTGACGTTCAAAGATCTCCTAAAATCTTTTAAGTCAGGTTGCATTAAACGCAGATGGGAAAGCCGCGTCCCTTCAGCAGACAAGGCTGCGTCTCTTGCGCCTGCCCGATCTGCGCAAAACATATTTGCGTTATTCAGAGCCGCGTCTCACCTTGAGATTGACGCTGCGTCTCACTCCATGGACTGACGGCCGCGTCTCACTTTATGGATCAATACCGCGTCTCATCTTTTGATTGACGCTGCGTCTCATCAAGAAGACCGCGTATCAATCTGTGATTGACGCCGCGTCTCATCAAAAGGACTTAGTGAAATCTAAGTTCCTAGTGAATGATGACCGCGTCTCACTCTGTGATTGACGCTGCGTCTCATCAAAAGGACTTAGTGAAATCTAAGTTCAGGTGGACTGACGCCGCGTCTCATTAAAAGAACTTAGTCCTATCTAAGTTTAGTATTCACAGCCAGTGATCAAGAAGTTGGGTTCATCCGCAGCTAAGCAAAGAAGGTGGAGCCAAAAACTTCGAAACTTTTATATCAAAAGAATGATAAAAGTGGATACAAAACACTCTTGATAAATTGAGTGTCCTTTTCTTTACAAAAAGAAAAAGAAAAGAAGGCTAAATGTCCTGGTTCGCCAAGGAACGGATTTGTTCCCTAAGGCGGTGAATCTCGTGTTGGCGTGCCCTTTCAGCTTCCATAATGGCCTGGTTCCGCAGCTCCGCTTCGGATAAGAAATTTCTTGCGGCCAGCTGCGTTCGCAGAGACTCCACCCTGGAAGAATGTAGAGACAGACTCTCTTCAGCTCGCGCCTTAGCAGCCCGTTGCTCCTCTAGCTCCTTCTTGAGGGTAACAAGCTTCTCCTCATTGAGCGCAAGCACAGCTTCTGCCCTGGCAATGGTGTCCCGAGCCCTGATGATGACTTGCTCTGTGCTCTGCACGGTAAGCTCGGATTCCCTTGAATCGTCAGCTAGTTTCTGACATTCAGCCTGGGAATATTCGAGGCTGCGAATCTCTGCAGCGATTTGTGCCTCCGCCTCCTGTCGCTCTCGCTCTTGAGCAGCTAGGAGCCTGGTCAAGGTGGCCTGGGCCTCACCAAAAGAGCCAGCATCTTCCAAAGACTCCAGCTCCTGCAGGCCGTCTCCCAGTTGCTCCACCACCCGCAGACACGCCTTGGCAAGTGAGGGGCCTCCGGTTAATTCGACATTCACAGCCAGATTTTTAAGAAGCGTCTGGGCAAACTGAAAGGTGCTGTTTCCACGTAAGATGAGATCAATACATGATCCCATCGAAGCGAAGAATTGTTGCACCATCTGACGTGCCAGTTCCCCCATGTCTTCACCACCTAGGAAGCTTCCCGACCCCTTTTCTGTCACGGGATAAGGGATATAGAGCGGATCCTCTCGCACCAGAGCCGTGCTGGCCGTCGATACGGCAAGAGCTAGACTGGCCGCTGACGCTTCCGGAGGTACTACCTCTGCAGGAGCCTCCACGACCAATGAGGGAGTAGTAAGCACAACCTCCTCAGAAACCTCCACCGAGACTTGAGCTGTATGGCCTTCTGGAAGGGTACCAACCATCGGACTCTCCACCTGAGCCCCCTCAGTCCTCTCTGCAAGTTATCGCAGCGTCAGCCACAATGATGGAAAAGCGAAACATTTAAAACGTCAGAGCTGCCTTACCAAGTTGGAGGTCCAGAGGTGTCGAATCCTGCGGGGTAGAATTCTCCCCGGCTTCAGCAGTAACCTCCTCGCCCGGCAGAGTGAGAGCCTCCTCAGCCTCAGTGGTTGCTTCCTCTTCTGGCAGAGTGGAAGGCTCCCCAGTTTCAACAGCTGCCCCCTTTGAGGGTATCTCAGCAGCCGAGACCTCAATCCCCTTGGGCCGGGTCAACTCTATCACCATCTCCTCAATATGCGAGGAGGTTGTAGCCTCAGCATCTTCGGCCGACCCTGCAACATAAGAGAAGAATGTTAGAACATCCTCTTCGAATATGTAAAGAGAAATTAGGACAGAAGATGGAAAGAGTACCTTCAGCAGGGATAATCGCTAGCGGTGATACAGTCGATGGCTCACCCCCGTATATTTCTTCCTCCGAGATATGGGAGAACTTTTCCGGATCAGGAAAAGTGGGTTCATCACCATAATCAACATCGTCTTCAAACTCGCTTTCCCCTGAGAGTGAGGAAGACGATAGCGCCTCACGCGAGACTCCTGCAGCCGGAGCCTTGCCACCAACTACCCCTGTGGTAGGGCTGGGGTCAGCCATCCGAGGACTGGAAACGAAGACAGACGGAGACCCGGGCTGTTGAGCTGAGGAAGACTCGGGCTGAGCCGACACCCCCGGAATATTGACATCTCCTCCGCTCATTATATCAACCTCTAGCTGCTCATCCTCGTCAGTGGCGGCGGATCGATCAACGAGCTCCCCTTCCTCCGCAGACCCGTGGCCTCTGCTAAGCGACCTAGGGGGACGGACTAAAGGAATGTCCTCTTCAGCTATGTCTTCCTCCCTCAGTGCCTCAACGACAGCAGGGAGCTCTTCAGATCGAGAGACTTCGGTTGCCAAGTCTCTTCGAACCTTCTTCGGAGTGGGTTCAGCAGTGGGAGTAGAGCCTTGACGACGCTTGCTCACCGCCTGTCGAGACTTAGTTGCTTGCGGCTCTGCCCTAGACGCTTGTGGCTCCGCCCTTGGTGGTCGCGGCTCCATGGCTCGTGGCTCCCTTCTCATTCTTCGCCCGACCTCCTTTTGGGCCTTCAGGTACTGTTCTACGAGTTTCGTCGGCTTACTAGAATCCGTCCTTGCCTCGAGACTTGCATTGATGCTC
Source organism: Agave tequilana (assembly GCA_038442645.1). Classification (NCBI taxonomy): domain Eukaryota; kingdom Viridiplantae; phylum Streptophyta; class Magnoliopsida; order Asparagales; family Asparagaceae; genus Agave; species Agave tequilana. Next base: position 43,802 of record JAVJIF010024387.1, on the reverse strand, counting down.
TCGATGCATGAAGACGCCGGAAAATAGTCTGGTGTTTGGATGGCCTGGGAGTACCAAGTGCAGAAGCTGAAGCTCGTACGGCACTTGGGCCCTTCGAGAGGTAGACGAAAAGTTACTCCCGTCCCTCCAGCCACACTATAGTACCAGGCCCGAGCACCCTCGAACAGGTTCCCTTCGAAGGCGAGTCGAGCATTGGGGTTCCCGACATAGAGCTGATCATAGCCGAACTGTCGAGCGAAGCGATTCGGCATGTACGGCTCAATGGTACATGACGTCCCTTGTCGGAAAAGCACATATCCGGGCCGGATGTTGAGCAACCACCAGAAGGCTCCCGCGGATAACCTCGTGAAGTCATCTGGGCCAACAGAATCAACAAGTAGATCCCCGGGAGATGCACCAGGGATCTGGGGGAGGCAGCGATTGAGCTGATAGTTCGCAGGGTCGGAAAGGCACTTCCGGACGTAATATATATAAGGTTCACGCCATTTCGAACCCTCCAATCGCTGTACAAAAGGGACAGAACTCTCCCTCCAACGCACCGCCGTCATCAAGGAAGGGCAATGCATCACGTACCAAGCCATGAGGTACGTGTAAGGCAGCTCGACACGAGGGTTGGGACGCTTCACCGTCGGACTCCCCTCTGAGTCAACATACGGCTTTCCCTCGGAGTCTGCAGTTTTCGGTGGCTCGCAGAAACTCTTAGTGAGCGCCCGCAGCCCGCTCTGAATACCAGCCGCCACGGCCGGGAGAAGGGCTATGGGGTTGCCATGAGCCAGGAGCACCGCCGGGTACACCACGTCAGCAACAATGACTTCATGTGGCAGCGTGGGCACCACACAGCGCTTCAGCCACAGCATCAGAAAGCCCGCCAACAGCGCCCGATCGGAGATAGGGGTCGGGCTTGATGGTGAAAGCTCTCAAAAACCAAGTCAGGGTCGAAACCATCCTCATTCGACTCCGTGGTGTAGAAACTGTCAGGAGCCTGGTCGATCCTGTCTTCAATCTCCCTGTCGGAGCTGGGAGCCAATCGGGTTATCAGATGGTCTTTGGTGTTGACGTTGTTGAACAAGTAACTGGCCCAAGACAGTTGCTTGACTCCCTGCGACCGCCATTTGGTTATTTGGCCGCAAATGTGGAAGTGACATAGCACTTCCCAGTAGGTCTCATATATGAGGGGAAACTCCTCCTTCAAATAGTGAAGCTCCACCGTGGTCGGGACATATTCCTCATAGGGAATGTCCCCTGTCGACAGCCCCGAGACCTCATGCAGCTCGTGCAGAGCAAGGCCCATCTCCCCGACCGGAGTGAAGAACGTCCCCGTCAAAGAATTATAACGCTCTAGAATCCCGAAGAAGTTCTGAGAGCTTTGAGGGATCCCCCACTGCACGGCTCTGACCGCTGGGTACAGTCCCACACGCTTTAGCAGATCCCCGAGCTCGGTGAGGACAAAGCCGACCATCCTGCCCCACCAATAGTTCTCCGTGGAACGGACCCACCCCGGTGCACGGAACCCAACGGGATAATCACCCTCCGCTTCCATGAATGCGTTGAGGAAGGTAGTACCAAGTTGTGGTATCTCCCCAGCCGGAACATCAGACTTGCGCGACCCAGGGAAAAGGCCGATAACCGACCTGTCATGGCTGTCATGACGGTACACTTTGTGGGAGCCCAAATCACCGAGAGTAATCTCAGGGACATATCGAGAGAGGTCCCATTCCATCTTCCGAGGGACGGACATGTGTTGGAAGTAGGACAGCGGGAACATCCTCTCCATGTTCGGAAGAAAGAATCTTCCACCCTTATTTGACGGAGCCATTTGTAAGTCCCGTCATATACGCGATAGCCGCCATCGTGGATACGATCTCCGAAGAAGAAGGCAGGCTTCTCCAGTTTGATGCCAGCATCCGTTGCAAATGCTGCATCAGTCATAAGCACCCGAAGAGTCCTCATGTCAACATTTGAGAGCCTCTCCCCACGAGCCTGCGACTTGTCAGCTGTCACAGGAACAGTCCTTTGTAACACAAAGGTCAAGTCCCGGTCAGCACCCCCTACATGTCCAAAGTGGCGCTTCTTGGCGAGTGAAGTAGCAGGGCGTGGCGCTGCAAAAAGAAAAGGACACTTAGTTAGATACTCTATCAAAAGTAAGAAAAAAATGCTAAGTGTTCATAATCCGAACGCAGAAGAGACACTGGACGCAGGAATTATCAAATCCGCGTCCAGACCTGCGCATCCACGCAGAAGAGACACTGGACGCAGGAATTTTCAAATCCGCGTCCAGACCTGCGCATCCACGCAGAAGAGGCACTGACGCAGGAATTATCAAATCCGCGTCCAGACCTACGGGATCGGCGTCTCCACAACATTCTCCTTGATGTCACTTCTGAGGTGCGAAAAGAAGGGAGTTATCCACCTTAACCCTTCCACCACCATGATCGCCAGAAGTTAAGGAGGGTAACTCCCTTCCTTTCACATCCCCAGATGTCAAAGTGCTTGGACTCGGGTGCCAGATGAAACAGAACGCAAGGATCAAATTCGCGTTCTGTAAACTAAGTCCGCGTCTGAACCCTTCACAATTAGAAAATATTCTAAGTGAAGAATCTGAAGCGCAGGACCCAATGGCGCGAGGGTCCAAACCCGCGTCATGGTTATCAACCCAAAGACTGCGTCTGGGAATCAAACACGATTTAAATTCGTGTGTTAAGGGTTCTTAAAAGGTTCTTGGAACTTCCTTTAATGGCGAAACTTCCGCCTAAAAGGCATTTACCTTGGAGACCTTGAAGAACAACATCCTGCGCAGAGGAGGAACTGCCCCTCCGGGCATCGGCGACGGTCGCCTTTGAAGAAGAAGCAATCGGCTTGGTCTTGGGAGCCATGGCTAATTCGATCCAAGGTTCAAGAAGATGAACTGAAGAGGAAGTTCTCTTTCTTAATCTTATCAACGAGTGCGTTCGGAGAAGAAGAGGAATCCTCCCAACTGTGGCCTTTTATAGGCACAAGGATTCGCAAAGATACGCGGCGTATGGCTCGATGAATTCCGCGGCGAATCTCTGTTCGACGCGTGGAACAAAATCACTTTAACGCACAGAGAAGATCATGCGCCACAACTCTACACGAACCGTCGCTCGACACGTGGCACGGATCATTTAATGCGCCAGGAAATCCGCGCGCCAAAAGGCGAAATCCCTTCGGTTCCCCAGGCCAACTGGCAGAGCAATCATGACGTGGCACGCACCCGACGGCCATGTCTCTTCGATGGCTATGCCCCGTCAGCATCGCCATAAATGCGCCCAGACAATCGCATCTATATTCAAAAGATGCGTCTCTCCGGAGTTCGCGTCTTCAGCTGAACATCGCGTCTGCCTTATGAAGATCAGTCACGTCTCCATTGCCAAAGGACGCACGTTACAGAAATCGCGCCTTTACAGCAGTACCATCTCTGCTTTTTGAAAAAGAACCTGCGTTTGGCCTCCTGCTTCTGCAAAATCAGTTCAACAGTACACTGACGCAAGCAGACGACCAACCACTCCTGGCTTAAAGCGCGCCAGTGACAGACTAAAAGCAATCGGGGAGTTTAGACTGTGCATCTAGACACTCAACATGATCAACTCTTGGGGCTTCAAAGAGTTCAACAGTACACTCACGAAGACCAACTCCAGATAAGATTAAACCCGGAGCATCAACAGTCTAGTCATGAAGGCGAACTCAGCTAGAGTCCAAAGTATTTCGAAATCCGTCCCAGTTAACTGCGGAATGTCGAAAACTTTGGAGGGGGTTCTGTAGGCTGTCTAAAAATCACAAAGACAAGCCACCAAAACGCAGAGATTCAAGATCAAGGCGCGTTGGCTCAACGCCCGCGTCTCCGCATCAAGGCGCGTTGGCTCAACGCCCGCGTCTCAGCATCAAGGCGCGTTGGCTCAACGCCCGCGTCTCAGCATCAAGGCGCGTTGGCTCAACGCCCGCGTCTCCGCATCAAGGCGCGTCGGCTCAACGCCCGCGTCTCAGCAACAAGGTGCCCCCACCTTGGTTGTAACTACCCCGATTATGGCGCCATCCACCGCCCATGTAGCGGGGAAGTTGGCCCTCATCGTGGAGCACTTTTAGGGGGCACGATCACCCCCTAAAAACTCTATAAATAGTCCCGTCACTATTGAAGAGGAGAGGATTTTTGGAGAAGAAAAAAAGGAGAGATCATCAACAGAGAGAGAGAGAGAGAGAAGACTCTTCAGCGAGCTTACTGAGTACTAGCCGCTCTTTGCCTACCTTCTCTTCTAGAGTTTTGGTAGACGGAGCTGAGTTACTCCCTCTACCTGCCAAGGAGAAGATCCCTCGACGGTCCAGAACGGTCATTTGGTCAACGGAGAACAAGATTCACTCTCCACCGCCACCCGAAGAACCCAGCACTAAACAAAGGGGGAATTCAAGATTCAATATTCTCCCTCCTTGTAACCGGAAGATTTAGCCTGCTGTAATTTTTCATCTGATTCAAGGAAATTTTACTCCAGCCCCTTTTCCGTGTCAAACATTAGGATTTCCTGATCTTCTGATATTCAATTATATTTTGTCTTCTTTAAAAGCTTTTAATTCTATTTTTTGTAAGGTCTCTTTCTCACTATATTAACTTATAAGCTCTTTTAATTACATATCCAAGCTGCGACTGCTGCGACTGCTGCTCTTAAACACTGCGACCATAGTCGCAGTCCCTACGGATGCAATAATAAAAATAATTCATACGTTATAGGCGGCTGAGACAAAAAGATACGGTGAACTGCGACTATAGAATCAGTCCTTATTCAGACAACAGTCAAAAATAAAGAACAAAAAAGAATATAAAATAATACGTAAAACTGTGATTATACTATCGCTCTCGTTAAATACTGCGACCATAGTCGCGGTACTGCGATCTTAGTCGCAGTCCATGGTCGCATAATATATGTAAAAACCAATTTAATTGTTCATAGGAGGATCGGACAAACATTCAGAAATTATACGAAGAACAGTATTTGATGACTAACGGTTGACAATTTATGGTCGCAGTTACTTAATCATTTATCAGTTCCCAATGCGACTATGGTCGCAATAATGTACTGTTTTGGAGTTCAAAGTAATTTAAAGTTATAGTGTATTAACTTTTAAACTGTTTTGGATAACTGAACAGTCACCTAGGAAGTATAAATTTTTGGGAAAAGGTAGAAAATAAGTTTAGGAGATATTCACGTGGTTTGAGAGCTTAAATCTTTTGGAATTCCGGGATTACAAATATATAAAGGGTCATCAGTAAAGGATTATAAACATACTCAATTGTTTTTGCTGAAACTAGTTACTCTCACTGTTCGGAAATAGATTCAAAAATGTCATCTCCACCGTCTTCATCGGAAAGAAGTCAATCATCTAATGATGATTGGATGTATAGTTCTGAAGCGATGCCTCGCTACGGGTCAGAGGATGAGCTTGATACAGACGACCCGTTCTGGGAGTTCATTGATGAACCAAAATACTTACATGAAGAGGAAGAAAGCGAAGAGGAGATTGTCGCTGAAGAGGTGGAAGGGACGGAAAGCGATACGGAAGACGAAAGCGGTCATACTCTTGACGACGAATCTGATTACGATGGTGATGACGAGGATTAGAAGTTTAAAAATTGTATTTTGTTTTTTTTAAATATATATGAATCTGTTTTCTAAGGTTAATTTTAAAATGAAGGATATATATGACTTTTTTTTAAATTAAAGCAGTCATACTTTTTTTTTAAATATATATGACTTTGATCGCAGTTGTTGGACGAGTCTTAATAAAATACACTGCGACCTTGGTCGCAGTTGCTGGTCTTTAGTATTAATCAACAACACTGCGACCTTGGTCGCTATGCGTGTCAATAAAAAGGAAACACCATCCTAACGTACTGCGACCTAAGTCGCAGTAATTGTACTGCGACCCTATATTGCAGATGCTGGCACTCTTTATCAATAACAACATATGCGTGTTAATATAAAGGAAACACCTACCTAACGTACTGCGACATAAGTCGCTGTCATTGTACTGCGACCTAGATTGTAGATACTGGCCCTCTTTATCAATAACAACATTGCGACCTTGATCGCAATTAACCATGTACACTGCGACCAAAGTCTCTGTCTACATTATATACACAAAAAATAAACTATATAGGAGAACCTAGATCTGACAAAGAGAGATAGGAAATAGGGGGAAAAAAATAATTTATAATCAATAACCTAAATCATATAAAGAGCAGCAAAAAGAAAGGGGGAAAAAAATAATAATAAACAAGTCTGACAACGTGCGCTCCAAAAATTGCCTTTTGGGCAAAAAAAATAATAAACAATAAGGAAAGTTAAAGAAAAAGTAGCTTTTCATAAGGGGATTTAGTAATTTAAGTTCTTCCTATAAGCGGGCCGCAAGTTACTGAGGTGACAATTGAGCCACGTCACCACAGGCTGAGAGAGTACTCTCAGCCCGCGGGCTGATATACATTTTTCTATATATATATATATAATATATATATATATAGATATATATATATATATATATATATAATATATTATTATATATATATATATATAATATATATATATATATATATATATATAGAGAGAGAGAGAGAGAGAGAGAGAGAGAGCTGATCCCCTAGGCTGTCCTTATATCTATCAGATCCGACGACCCACATGAAAATTCTCACAAAAATCCGTGAGAACCCTTCTTAAGGGATCAACTCTATTTATATAGAGAGAGAATAATGCATATCAGATATCATCTGACGGCGTGATATTTTCTTCTTCCCACAATTTTTTTATCCTACTTTATCAATTATAATTCATCTTCTAAGATGTGTATTTATAAAAAATCACATGTTTGAAGTCTATTTGATCATGTTTCTAACGGTTCAAAGTTTAACGATTTTCCACAATACGACTTTAGAACCATTAGATACATGATCAAAAAAAATTAAAACATGTAATTTTTTATAAATACATATATTAGAAGATGAATTACATTTTGATAAGATTGAATCAAAATAAATTAAGAAAAAAAAAAAGAAAAATCAGTTGCCATCTGAGCGAAATCTAGTCTGATATGCATATTCCCCCTCTAGAGAGAGAGAGAGAGATGTTACTGCCATTTCTACTTTCTCTCGTTGCAAACTGTGAAAACTGAGATTACCACATGACAAACAGTACTAGTATCCCAAGGACAAAAGATGGTGGGTATCTTGGCAAAAAAAAATATGCGACACGGAAGCGATGTAACCGACGGCTCCGCAGATTTTTGATTTTTAGTCAGATTTACATCTGTTTTTTTGTTACAAGAGCTGTCTCTATTTTGTATCAGAGTGTTTTCGTTCTCTATTGATAATGTTTCTCTCATGTTCAGTGTATTTTGATATTTATATTCTCTTGCATTTGTGCGTGCGGCAAAGCCTTTTAGCTTGAGAGGATATACTGTCTTTATTTTTCTTTTGCACGCACGCGTGTGTTTTCCTTAAATTCTTCTTAATAAAACAACAAGCTAAATTCGCCGTTTATCTTTTTTGGGGGGAAAAAAAAAACAAACAAACAAACAAATATGTGACACAGAGTCTTTGGCAAGACATTAAAATAATGTGTGCCATGCATTGGCAGCAAGAGATCGTTTTGTAGACATTCAATCACAATAACATGCAAGTAGAAGAAAGAGAGAAGAAGAGCTTACGGGTGAAGGAAGTGCTCGAAGAGCCAAGCCCTGAGAATATTGACGGAACGTTCGGGCAATCCCCTCTGCGGCCGCCAAGCTTCCTGCTCCATCATCCCCATCTGATGAAACGCCCTCTGCTGCCTCAAGCTCTGGTCCAGCAACCGTAGCCTTGGCGTCTCGCCTTTCGTAATCCCCGAACTGCTCCCGGCTTCCTTCTCACCCAGCAGCTCACACGAGTGCTTGAGCTGGGTGGCAATCGCGTCCTTGAGGCACCGGAAGTGGCGGGACATTGCCTTCTGGGCCAAGGTGGTGTAGGGCGTGGCCGCACCGAAACCCATGACGGAGTCAAAGGAATTCACCACCATTTGCATCTGGTCACAGTAGTGATTGTATCTTCTGTCCACCTGCAGCAACAACAAAGTTAATTAGAGCTACATTCATGAATCCTTGATCATGTGTGGCTTTCTGAAAAGTTTATCTATCTATCTGTTGTGGATAATATATATGAAGCTAGCTACGGTTTGAGGTAACTATTTCATTGAAGAAGTTGAGGTTGAAGAGAAGAGGAGAAAGCATGTCACGCCAACCAACTATGCGGCCAGGGTGATGACCTGTATTGACCCCCCCATGGCAGTACAAAATTAAATATGCTTTTGTATTTTGCAGTTGTTGCTTCAATAATGCAGCAATTTTTGTGAGAGAGAGAGAGAGAGAGAGAGAGAGAGAGAGAGAGCAATTAAGCTTGTCCTGTTAGTGTAGAGAGAAGGCCAGCCAAAGATAAGCAGGAAGTCATGGCACTGCTGCATGTGGATATGGCCTCACTGAAGAAACCTATCATGCCTCTGCTACGTTTCCATGAAAAGGATCCAGGAAGTGGGATCACACTGCGCTGACTGCACAAATAATAAAATAAAACAAAGAAATGACCACCGATTTCCCCACTGTTGACTGTGTTACGAAAATGAACAGACGATTGCTTCTCCTAAGGAGAGTTGAGAAATGGAAAGGTGAGCAATGGCCTGGCCTACAAGAAGAAACAACGAGTGCTGCAAAAGGATTCACGCTCACATTAGTAGAATGATTGAGTACCAAAATAGCTGCATATCTTTCCCTTGTTGTTTCAATAAAAAATTGCAACAACCGCTCTCGCTCTCTCTCCTCTCTCTCTCTCAAAGGTTGACTTGTGGCTAGCTAGAGAAAATTGATCAATTGGGGAAAATGATGAAATGGGAAGATTAATATTTCTTGGAGATTTGCTACAATATGTGTGTGTGTTTGTGTGTGTGTGTGAATGATAGCAAGATATAAGTTGGTGAGCAGAGAGGAGTCCCCAGTGGTGCTATACCTCTAGAGCCAGGCGATTCCCCCAAATCAGCAGACTGTGTCGTTTCTCATTGGACCTATCTTTGGACCTAACTCCTTTTAGTAATCTTTGCGGCAACTATTAAAAAAAAATATTTATACCCTAGTTAAAACCAAAGTACAACAAACACTATCAAGTTTATTTCTTAATCTTTTATTTATTTGGCCTTGATTCCATCAAAATTGTGATTCACTCTCAATACCCATTTGGGTTGCCTGATTTTTCCCCAGTGAACAAAAGAAAGGAGGAGGAGCTATAAGCTAGTAACGAGAGAGAGAGAGAGAGGCATTGTAACTAGTAAGTAACTGGGGATTAAAAAAAAAAAAAAAAAAACAAATCAACTAACAAGAGATAAAAGAGTGTATCTGTGTGTGACCGACACATGCAGTGAGTGAGTAAAATTAACTTGCCTCATCAAGCATGGAAAGGAGCTTGGACTTCTTCCTCTGCTGCTCGAACCTATCAGCAGGAGACAAAGCCGGAACGTCCTTGGTCGAAGACGAAGACCCGGCACCCAAAGTCGACGCACCACCTCCCGCGGTGGCGCTCGCAGGATTATGGTTATTAGGGTTGGACGACGAGGAGCCGTGGTGCCTCGCTATCGATCTGCTGCCTTCGAATTGGCCTCTCCCCACACTGCAGAACTCTCCAGCAGCTCCTGCGCGGCCCTGGAGTACTTTGAGTTCCTCAACACATTCACCACACCAACCGCAGCAGCGCCTGCAGGCCATACGGCCCGCCCATCTGAATGTGCTGACTTTGACTTTGTTGACCCTGATGAGCCTGATCTTGTTGTTGCAAGTATAATGAAGAAGGATTCTGGGCCTGCTGACTGTTACTGCCGCCACTATTAAAGTACAGAACCTCATCTCTCACCCCCAGCCCTTGATCCGCAGCAGCAGCAGCAGCAGCCGCCTTGGCCATCTCAAACTTCTGCAGAGATGAGGACAGTGATAACGATAGCCCTTGACCCTCGACTACTCCTACCCCAGCTGTACTGAATGGAGATGGTGCCTGATGATGATGATGGTGATGATCATGATGAGTACCGAAGGGACCAGCAAACGCTTGATGATGGAGTCCTTGAGGCGGCGGCGGAGGGGACGGCGACCTCCGCTGCTGCTGCTGCTGCTGCTGCTGAGGGTTCATCAAGAAAAGCTGCATCGCTGCGGCCGAGTCAGCATTCAATTGCTTGGCATCCCCAATTGACCCCAGACCGCTGCTGCTGCCACCCAACACCATCCCATGCCGGTTGTTGCCGTACCAATCACCGGCCGCAGCACTAAACCCAACCACCGGGCCCACCGGCCTGGATGGCAGACGGTACCCACCCTGCTGCATCTGACTGGCCAGCAGATCGGAGGCGCTGGGGCCCGGCGTGGTCGGAAAATTGAACATCTCAGACAACATGTTGCCCGCCCCGGTGGCGACCTCGTAGATTCCGCTGGGCTCATCCACCTCCCCTCGATGGGAACGAGGGGGTGACCCGGGGGATCGAATCCTTGAACCCTCAGCTTGTCCCTCCGGCTCTGCTGTGCGATGTGGTGCTGCTGCGGCTGCTGATGGTGGTCTTCTTCTTGGCTCGTCGATGTTGGCCTGTCAAACCCATCGGAGAAGCTAAAGATGCCTTGATGGAAACCTTGGGACATAGAATTACTACTCAAATTAGCCCCACCGACGTTGACAACAGCTGCTGGTTTATGTGGATTGATGAGTTGGATTACTGGTGGCGTCGTTGCTACTCCCATGCCAGCGCTGGCGTATCCTTCATCATGGCCCTTTAACACAAAGAACAAATCTTTGTAAATTACAACCGCCGATTCATCAAAAGAAAAGGAACCCAGCAGGTGATCAGTTCTTGATGAATTCAACGACATATTATTACAAACAGATTGATAATCAGAGGAAGTAGTTGACAAACAAAGAAGAAGAAGGATTGAGTAGACTTTCATGGTTTCCTTATAATAATATAGGTAGGGTTTTAAATTACCTGGAGAAGAAGATGTAATGTTGTTTGTGAAGTAAGTGAAGATTTTAGAGGCTGAACACATTGTTTTCGGCCTGTGGGTGTGGGATTGAAAGCTTCTCCTTCGACGCCTCCTCTCTCTCTCTCTCTCTCTCTCTCTCTCTCTCTCTCTCGCCTTCTGAAACTGAAAGGGAAGAAGAAGAGAACAAAAAAGGGGGTAAAAAGAGTGGAAGCCAATACCAGATACACCAAAGAGAAAAAGGAAGCTATTCCTGTTCCTCCTCCCTCTCTCCCCTCTTCTATCACCTTGTCTTCTCGTTTTCCTTTTTTTCCCCCCTAATAATAATAATAATAATAATAATAATAATAATAATAATAATAATAATAATAATAATAATCTTAGTGTATATATATATAAAACAATTAATAATAGAAATAATATGTGTGTGTCTCACCAAATCAAGATGAAGAGAAAAAAAGAAATTAAAAATATTAGTAGTAAAAACAAAAGAGAGAGGAGGAGGAGACCAGACCAGCTGATATCTTTTTCCTAGAGATGGCTAAGATCAGTACCAAATGGTAAATATTAGTAGTATCAAAATGTAAGTAACAGCTCAAAAGATAAGGGGGTCGGGGGCCAAATCATATTCCCCCTCCCCCCAACTTCTTTATTAAAACTGAGGTGGGTGGCTAGTACTAGTGGTGGTGGTGCCCACACTTTTCTTTTTTTCTCTCTTTTTCTTTTATGACACACACACACATACTAGTTTTATAGTTTGAAATTTGAACTCCCCAGACCAGCATGCCCACTTATGTCTAGTTACAAAACTAATCCTTTGGGCTTAATTGTTCAATTTGCATCCAATAATGCCTTGCATTCTGACCTTAATTAACTATTGCAAAACTAAACAGGTAACCATTTTTTGGCTAGCTAGAAGGTCAAGTTAAACATGCCATGGAAATTCATCAAATTTCTCATGGATATATGCTGGTTCACAATTAGTTATTGAGTAACATCATTTTCTTTTCCTCCCCCCGCTTATTTTCTTCTGTCGCTTATAGTCAGAAGCTATATATGCTGCGTGCCTCTGTTGTGCAGTTAATAATTGTTGAGTTATATGCTGCAAAAGCAATAATTAATTATTGTTAGTTCTGTGGAGTTTAATTACTTTATAAGCAGAAGGTTATTGAGAGATTGGAGGGGGAAGGGGCAAGTGTGTCATTCAATTAGCTCTCTATGCGGCCTATCTTAAAGAGAAGATAAGGTTGTGGTGAAACCACAGACCACCACCTTAAAAAGGGCTTCTGTATTTGGTCTAAAGATGATTTGATCTTCGTTGTGGCTGCAATCGTCCGATTCGAATCAAACGGTGGCCTGATTAAGGGTGGTCCCGACGTGACGGTGGCCATGAGAAATTAATTGTCGTTACAATGTAGTGGCGAAGCAATCCAATACGGTCTTGATATATTATAAGGACCACGGTGACTTAGACTTTGCAACCACTCAATCTGGTTCTCATAAACATTGCCACATTCATTCTAATTACAGACAGACAGAACCTCTAAAATTAGGCCATATATGGTCCAATGTATGCTGCATGCATAAGGGATATTTCCTAGTCGTTAGCCTCAACCAAGTAGGAACTAACGTCAATAAATTAAAGAGCAATGGCTATAATATTGTGAAATTAAAGAAACACGCATTGTAACTGAACAAACTACGATTCGCATGGATCACACAACGAATGTTGCAGAATCGTAACGGGGCAACGGTGGCAGGACCACCGGCACGTGAGAGACAATACTGGGAAGGCACGTGGGAGGGGCGGTAGATGGATACACATAACTGCTCAGATGTATGTAGCTAGCTAGCTGTGTGAGTGTGTGGATCAGAGAGTGGCTTCGATCTCTTCAAACATATATGGACACGATGAGATCGATCGATCATCTGTATCTTTTGGATGTGAGAGATCACATGGTAACTGTAAATATTTATATTATGTACATATTTCACTTGTGTTTATATAGTTGCTTTTGTGTCTGTAATAAATTTTACTACTCTTTTGATACTTTCACGGGGCAGGGCTTGTGGCTGTGGGGCTTGCACTGCATGTTCATATCTCTCTCTCTCTCTCTCTCTCTCTCTCTCTCTCTCTCTCTCTCTATATATATATATATATATATATATATATGTGTGTGTGTGTGTGTGTGTGTGTGTGTGTGTGTGTCTGTTAACTGCATGCATGCATCAAAAGACAAAGGTTATTTATGTATGTATAACATCTGCAACAAAAACGGTTTGAAAGATGCCAGCTAGCCCAACCTTCTCCTCTTCCTCAACTCCAGATTGACTAGCTCCTCCTTCACTCGCCTTTGCGGCCGGGGCTGATGTCACGTGAACCTCATCCCTAGCCTGGCCTTTCGATCTATCGATGCGAACTTGCTTCTCAAGCCAATGGAATTAGGAGAGAAGGGAAAAGAGGACCACTATAGAATATTATAACATGACGAGCCAATGTATGCATGCACCACTCCCACAACAATGTGTCAACAATCACCATGCAACACCCATCATCATCTCTACCTATATCTTCAACCCTACCTCTTTCTACTACTGTTCACCATTTAAAGTACTCTAGCTACGTAGCTTGCAAATGGTGTTGTTTCATGTAGGTGCCCACTCATCAGTGTGCATTTTAGGTGTTGCATGCATGTGCAAGTTCAATCTCTCTTGTGATGCAGACTGTTGGCCACCATCACTCTTCCCTTTTCGTATATATTTCTTTCTTCTGTTACAACTATAAGCATATAATATAACTGTTTTTGAGATTCATGATCCATAATTATCTATCCATCATTAGCTCGATGTTACTTTAGGGTAATTGATTAACTGATGGCATGTTCTTGCAACTTAATTACTTAATTCCCAAAGAAGTAAAATTGCTTGGTGCCAATGTGGAATGGAGAAAGAAGAGCATGCATGATGCAATATAGCCAGTAAATTAATGGATGCGTGACATTGGAAGAGGCTTGTTAATGTAAAGGGTATCACAAAGAATAATGTTGAGGGGACCTCGAATCTACATTAATCTAATCAAATATAGGAATAGATTGATTAGTGTGCTCAACTAAGGTAATCTTTCATAATCAAAACTTATTTTGTAGATTAATTAAACAATACCTACCAAATGTGTGTAGTTGGTAAAAGTGACCTTAAACTTAACCATTATTATACACAAACGCATTATTTATATGATTCCTTAATACGTAATCCCCGTCGCTTCTTAATTTTTTTTATATAATTACTTAATCACACTAATCTAGTAAAGAATTATGAAGTACGAATTCATCATGCTCTCATAGAGTTGGGCTTTCGGTGAATGATGACTGATGACTCGGTCAACTGAGCCTTGGCTCTCAATCGTAATGTGAGAAATTGGATTATGAATTTGTTTTTGATTGATTAATATGAATGTTTATAATTACTATTATTTATTAATACTTAATTAGAAATGCGGAGCACCCGGGGTGCAGACGGGTGGTCACGTGACAGAGACCCGTTATTTTCACGTGACCGGTACCTGTAAACGTGGACTTTCGGCAATTGGACGTTTCTTGTGAAGACGCTTGTGCCACGTGTCGACAGTGAGACCGACAGCCAACTGCAGGTCGACTACTTTAATCATTATTTTAATGTGTGTAACGGCAGTTAGCTGGGAGGGGGCGGGCTGGCGTGATAGATACCGTCGCCCTCCGGTGTCAAAAGCTACAGCGGTAAAGGACAAGCGTGGCCAATGGGCCCCACCAGGCTCGATGCCATTTGCCGCCTCGTTACGGAAATCGCGGGGCCCACTTGGCCCAGCTTTTCTCAGCCCCCGTCCTAGGACCACCCTCCGCAACGTCATCCAACGCATCCCCTCCATATTCTGTTAATATTATTACTGCTACTTACCACTGCTACCCTATAATTGTTATTATTAACATCTATTTATTTACTAGCAAAATTATCTTTCAAAAAATTATTTTTATTTTTCCAAAATAAAATAAAGATAGCAGATTTATTAGAAAATAAAAAAAATAACATTAGGATCAAGAATAACAATAATACTAATAAATTAATAATAAGATGAAAAAAATATACCTCAGCTTTCAGTTGAGAGACTCTCTCAGCTGGCTGCGATATGGTTAGATCCCAATCACAGATTCTGATCGTAGCGCTATCATGATCACAATATTTTTGTGAGGAATGCTATCATGGTCGCAAAATTTTTTGTGAACACTGATATCATGATTGCAGTATTTTGTGAGGACTGCTATCATGATCATAATACTGATTAGACTGAGAATATCTGAAATTTTTTACAGGTGTGACCAGAATCACAGTACCAGCTGAGATACTCTCAATTGGCGGCTGCATACAGATAATAATTGTACTATTCTACTACTCATTTCCAATACAGGATAGCATGACTCCTATCTTTCATAATTACAAGTTTAAAGTTGTTTTTTCAAAGTATATACTTTTTGAAAATCTAAATTCGCACTGTCAAATGATACGGTGTTTATAAAAGACGGGATGTTCATTGCCCTTTTACTGTTTCTTAAAAGTTCTCTCATACTAACTCATGCTCTCATACCTCTAGGTATATGATGTTATTATACCCACTTGATGTTATGCCCCTAAAAGTATAAATATCTGAGCCTTAAAAAATTATTTATAAGTTTATTCAAGTTTCCAAGTAGAGTTCTCTTCTTAACCATTAAAATTTTTTCCTTTAAACCTATGTTACTCTCATGTCTTATATGTTGTTATGTGTGTTTTGAATTTTATAATTTGTCATCGAGTTTATGATCCTAGGTTAGAAGAGGTAGGCAAATTACTATATAGTTGCTATATTTGTACAGTTGTGATCTTCTTTTCCTTTTATGGGTGTAGACTTGTATTTTTTCAAAAAGATTTGAGGCCGAATCCTTTCCACACAAATATTAACATCCGACATTCGAATACAAGATCCACTCCGTTGACGTTGATCTATATTACTTTAAGTATTTATAAACTAAAAATCAAGTGTTTTGAATAACTTTTGCTCATCCATCGAGCGGCACAAAATGGACGACTAAAGTAATAAGTTGGTTAAATCTATGTCTTTAGACATATAAATTCTCGATACGGCAATTTGATTATGATCTAAATATTTAAAAACCCCTACAAACCATTTTTGTTAGATTTTAATTGTTCTACACCGTTAAACTAACCAACTCACTATTTAGGTCGTCCATTTTTTTCCAACTTGATGCATGGGTAAAAGGTATTCAAAACATTTGATTTTTAGTTTATAGATACTTGAAATAATATAGATCAACTTCAACGGAGTGGATCTTGTATTCGAATGTCAGATGTTTGTACTTGAGTGAGAAGGATTCGACCTCAAATCCTTTTGTAAGTACACAATTCTCTCTCTCTCTCTCTCTCTCTCTCTCTCTCTCTTTACACACACTCACACACATATATCAAGAGGGGGGATTCTTTGGAAAGGATTTGTGCATGATTCTTTCCACTCAAATTCAATGTTATAATATTCAAATATAAGATCCAATCTGTTGTTGATCTACATTATTTAAAGTAATTAAAAAGTAAAAATCAAATATTTTGAATATTTTTTCTTATTCATCAAGTAAGCACAAAATGAACGACCAAAATAGTGAGTTAGTTTAACGTGTAAAATATTTGAAACCTAACAAAAATTGGTGTGAAAGAGTTTCTAAATATTTAGATCATGATCAAATGATCGGATCAAGAATTTGAATGTCTAAAATCATATATTTAAGTAATATGTTATTTTGACTATCCATTTTATACTTATTTGATGCATGAACAAGAAAACTATAAAACACATAATGTACATTAACTTCGACGGAGTGAATCCTATATTTGAATGTTATAACATTGAATTTGGTGGGAAAGATTAATGCTCAAATCCCTCTGAAAGTAGCCAAGTCTCTCTCTCTCTCTCTCTACGTGTGTGTGTGTAGAAAGAGAGAGAGAGAGACCTGTGTCTTTCCAAAAGCATTTGAGCCCGAATCCTTTTGACCCAAATACAACCCTCCGACATTCGAATACAAGATCCACTACGTTGAAGTTGATCTACGTTATTTCAAGTAAAACCAAAAATTAAGTGTTTTGAATACTTTTTTTTTCCATCCATCAAGCGACGCAAAATGGACGGCCGAAAGTAGTGAGTTGGTTAGATCTATGTCTTTAGGCATACAAATTCTCAATCTGACAATTTGATTAGGATCTAAACATTTAAAAACCCTACAAACCAATTTTGTTAGGTTTTAAATATTCTACACCGTTAAACTAACCAACTCACTATTTAAGCTGTCCGTTTTTCTTCTACTTGATGCATGGGCAAAAAGTATTCAAAACACTTAATTTTTAATTTACAAATACTTGAAATAATATAGATCAACTTCAACGGGGTTGATCTTGTATTCGAATATCGGATGTTGGTATTTGAGTGGAAAGATTCCGCCTCAAATTCTTTTGGAAGGACACAAGTCTCTCTCTATATATATGTGTGTGTGTGTGTCTATATATATATATATATATATATATATATATATATATATATATATATATAGAGAGAGAGAGAGAGAGAGACTTGTGTCATTCCAAAAGGATTCGAGCCCGGATCCTTCCCACTCAAATTCAACCCTCTGACATTCGAATACAAGATCCACTCCGTTGAAGTTGATTTATATTGTTTCAAGTATCTATAAACCAAAAATCAAGTATTTTGAATACTTTTTGACCACCCATCAAGTAGGGAAAAAAATGGACGGCCTAAATAGTGAGTTGGTCAGTTTAACGGTGTAATTCATTTGAAACCTAACAAAAATTAGTTTGTAGGGATTTTTAAATGTTTAGATCATAATGAAATGGCCGGATTAAGAATTTGTATGTCTAAAAACATAGATCTAACCAACTCACTACTTTCGCCCGTCCATTTTGCGCTGCTTGATGGATGGGAAAAAAGTATTATAAACACTTGATTTTTGGTTTATAGATACTTGAAATAATATAGATCAACTTCAACGGAGTGGATCATGTATTCGAATGACGGAGGGTTGAATTTGAGTGGGAAGGATCCGGGCTCGAATCCTTTTGGAAGGACACGAGTCTATCTTTCTCTCTCTACATACATACATATATATATATATATATATATTATATATATATATATATATATATATATATATATATATATATATATATATATATATATATGAGAATCAACTGGCACAGGAGACAATTTTGTCTTATATCACACTCAAATCTCTAGTTTTCAATTGAATTTTAAGGTCTGGCCATCTTTATGTTCTAAGATATATACATATATAAAATCACCTGATTTGGAGTCTGTTTACTCTATTTTCTTTAGGTTCAAACATTAACCGCTTTTTAACAGTAAATAAAATGAAACAATTAGATCAATGAGTAAACGAACTCTAATTTAATTGATTTTTTATATGCATCCATCTTAAAAGATGAAAATGATAATGTGCAGTTGGATCATAGAAAAAATGGGGAAATATGATTTTTGAGTATGACATAAGATGGAGTTGCCTCCTGTGTCAGCTAGTTTACATATATATATATATATATATATATATATATATATATATATATATATATATATATATATATATATATATATATATATATATATATATATATATATATATATAAACACACACATATATATCAGTCCCCACCATTTTACTATTTACATCTCGTATTCATTTCTTGCGTTCATCAGTGTTTTATAATCGCATTTTAATTCGATGATTACTAATGAAACAAAGTGGACTATACTGTATACACATATATGGTATATCCACTTTTTTTCTCAAAGAAAAAATATATATCAAAATACAAATTGGTATTTTATAAATCTAACTCTTGTTAAAGATAAGATTCGTCTGTTGCAATCTCATGTTATTGTAGTCTTTAGATCCGAGAAAGCTGGAAATGTAGGATTGTGAGATTGAAGGATGAGCTTGAAAAGTGCCTGCTCGTATATAGTATACAGATCTTGCGTGTTTATCTTAAATTTTAAAGGAAGAAGTGGGTGGGTTGCTTTGTTGCAATTGGAGAGGCGGTGACACTTCATAATGTGTTGATTTTGACATCTTGTCATCCTTGTTCCTCCTTCACATCATGCATGCTCCTCCTTTCCTGTAACATCCCGAAATTTTTATTATTTATTTCTTTTCCTAAAGAATATTTAATTCTTATCCATGATTTAATGCTGGGTAATTGGGACTGATAACTATAAGGTTCGGCATACTTTAATCATGAATCAGTGTTGCAATGCAAATTTTAATTTGTATGTCTATATAATTATTATTTTTCTCTGACGATTAAGTGAGAAATTTGTATTAATAAATCATCACAAATATGTGAGATGTAAATATATCAATGATGCATGTAGGGGATAACCATGTATATACAAGGTGTCACATATTCAAATACTTGAAAATACTTATACATGATATATACATACACCCCACTAACCATACCCCATTGTTTAATCAAATACTTGTTAATGAAGGGGTTAGGTGTGCATGGAGAGATGAGGTGTAGGGCTAGGATCAATTTGATCCTAGCTTTGGCCAAGTGGCAACATGGGGAAGGTTTTAATTTAGTGATAATTTGGATTATTTGGGGGTCTTTTTGCAAAAGAAGCACCCCTTACGTTCAGATCAGAGAAGAAATTTCTTTTCTCTGTAAACAGAAATTCTCTCCTCATCTGAACCCTAATCTCTCCTCCCTCTCAAAAATCTTTCTCACCACCCAACACTCTCTCTCTCTCTCTCCCTCTCTCTTAACCCTCCCAGCTGAGGCCAGGAGGGGCGGCGCAGCCGCGCGCCACCAGCGGGCTGCGCACAGCCGCGCGGAGGGGCCGCGCGCAGCCGCGCAGGGGCGGCGCACGCCGCGCGAGGGCGGCGCCAGGCCGCGAGTGGCCTGGTAGGAGGGGGATACTCGGTTGGCCAGGGGAAGTGAAGGAATTCAGATTTGGGGATAGTTTTCATAAGGTAAAATCAAGCCCTAATTCTGAATTTTGTTCCAATTACTCTTTTCTTCCAGAGGTTAAAAGTTGGGTAAAGATATAATAACACTCAACTAGTTATTCTCATGATGATGATTATTTCATAAACTAAGAATGGCCTTTGTTCTTTACTAGGGTTTGAGTGGAGGGATTGAACAAAGAGCACAAGTGGGAATCCGTCTATTAAGTGAGTAGATTTCAATACTCATTATACTTACATGAGTTATGAAGTTAAATTAGTATGTGAAATAATGAAATTTAGATAGAATTAGGGAAAGCATGTTAGAATAATGTAAGGTGACATAGAGATTAATTTTTCATGGGATGGGTGACATTGTTTGTTCTCTTTTTACTAGAGAGTGGGATATAAGAAGTATATGCTATGCTTTAATAAAAAATTAGAGCTATGTAATGTGCATATGTGAAGTGTATAGGTGATATTGTTTTAATAGTAAGAATTGGGGTTGGGTATTGGACTCCATGAAAGTATTAATTAGATACATACCATTGTGTTAGAAACCGTGAAATAGCCATGATAATAATGTTGGTATTCTTTCAAGGGTAAGAGGCGAGCAATACGTAATTGCCAAATAAGTCTCTTCTACGAGAATATTGTAATTCACTTGATATCCAATTAAGAGTAATATATGTGATGTTGTTTGCTACTATCAAATAGGGAGATTGGCATGTCGGTACCCGACGTGGTTATTCGGAAGGGAACACGAGGCGGTGCTCGGTACGAACCCTTGTAGAACGCTCAACTTGAAGGTGAGTGGGGTTTTTGTTTTAAATAAATTGGATCGTATTATACCAAATTGCAAATATGGATAGTAATTTGTTTGATTTAGCATTTTACCTAATTTCTTATGCGGCTTGCATTTTGAGGTATGATGTACAATTGCATTGACATGCATGTTACGGAATAGAATTCATTACGATTAACATGAATATGATTGGTATATGTTACTTGATTTTGTATATATGGGTGATATACTTGGTTAAGAAAATGGTGCGGATTTTGCATAAGAATATATGGTAATGGGCAAGTACTAATTGATAGTATTATTCCATATACGAAATGATGTGCTTTATACATGAGTCTTATGAAACTGAATATGCCGAGCTATGTGTGTATTTGGATGTATGTGTACATACACCTTATTGAGGAGGAAGGGACCCGTATTGCACGGGCGGAGTGCGAAGACGGTGCCATATACATTATATTAGGAGGAAGGGACCCGTATTGCAGGGGCGGAGTGCGAAGACGGTGCCATATGTATCAAATTGGGAGGAAGGGCCCGTATTGCACGGGCGGAGTACGAAGACGGTGCTATGATATGCGTATATTTGTATCTTACAATGACTGAGAATAATGGCTATACTTGATGTATATGTGTATGTGATTGTGTCACACTAATGGTATGTTGATGTGTTATTGTATGTGCTAGTGGAGACATCTGATACCGATCATGTGGGCATCTATCAAGAATAACTGGAAGTAAATACACGATCATGAAGAATTATTCATTATCACATACTTCATGTGCCACATTCATCTTATTTTCATGTATCATGAATACCATACATCATTAATGCTATGCTACATTTTATGAATGATATTGACTCCACTCACTGGGCTGTCGAGCTCACCCACCCATAGCTTCATGTTTTTCAGGGCAAGCCAAGGAATAATAGCAGCTAAAGGCAAGAGTAGGGTACTGAAAGGGTGCACAACATTCATTATGTGGGCCTATCAAGCTTCCATATTGATTTGTAATTAAGTAATGTGGTTACATGCATGTACATAGAGATGATGTATATATGTAGATTTGTGTATGAGCTCTCATTGGGTATCATTTGGGTTGGCTTATGTTAGATGGTGATACCAAGAAGATTATTCTTAAGTAAGTCCTTGATTTGTTATCTTGTGTAGTATCCCTATAATAAATGTGTGAGACTTTAAGTAGGCGATGTCAAGCCGAAATTGTGATATACCACTGCATGGGATATTATATATATATCTGGTTGATGAGGAATATAGAACTGTTTGTGTCAGTGTATCAAGTAGACTCTGTATTACAGAGGAAGTGCTGCCAAAATTTTCAAGAATTTGGAGATGGTGATGATAATCTGTGGATCAATGAAATGTTTATGTATATGGGAATATTGTGAAATCTGGGACCGTTACATTTCCTCTCATGCCTGTCAATGGCAGATTGAAATTAATTAATTTACTTGAGAGATTCAATCAAAAATCAAGGGAAAGTTTCAATGAACCTGTTACGTCCTGCTTCTCAAAATACGCGGAAACAGAGTCGCGACAAAAGTCAGCGGCGTATATATGTGAGAAAAATACCCCACGCACATGCGCTAGGCCTAAAGTAGCCTAAACAAGTTATAAAATCTACTATGATAAATCAATATCACTACAATATAACATATAAACATCTAACACATTGATATGGCAGATGAATAAAAGAAATAAATTGGCAACTGGATGCGATAAAGATAGAACTAGAAAATAACATGAATAAAAGAGAAAGAATACCTATAATCAAGAAAAGAGAGACTCCAGCTCCTCGTAACACGTACAATCACACGAACACTTGAACAATATAAGAAGGTGTCCAAAAATCCTGAACGTGCGAATCAGGGTCGTCAGAAGCGACCTAGTGAGTGTGTGTGTAAAAATAAAGATGTTCATGCATAAAACAATGAAAGCAATAGCAACATGATAAACTGAAATAAAAAATAACGAAATAATCAATATTAAGAACAAAACTTATGAACGATCTCATGAAAAGGAAACAACTAATGTCAAGATGTGTAACTTAGCGTATGTCACTAGTCTGGTATACAATCTGATCATGAGTTGGATGGGTTATAGTTTATTGGATAATAAGATTATGGGTTGGAAAAGAAATCAATTATGAGTAATACCAACAATAACATAATAATAATGATAATAATGCTAATAATAATGTATAAAATATAATACATACATATACTTGTATAAATGCAATTCAAAAAAAACATATACGCTTAATATGTATATACATGTATTTATACACATGTATAAAATAAATTAATCAATAATAATAAGTAATATAAATAAAATTAATAAAAGTAGAAATACAGTTTTATTAGTTAGGGGATATTACATTCTACCCACCTTATAAAAATTTCGTCCTCGAAATTTCAATAAAGTACGGAATGATAAAAGAATTCAAATTCAGAGAGAAAATAACCAAGCTTCCACGTCGCCTCCCTAGGACACCACGATTCCGCTGCGCCACTCTGATCTCTGCTGTCGATCAGGTTCAAAAGCCAGTCTCAAGAGTCAATATCGAGAAAATGGAACTGAGATGAAAATAGGAATCAACAGAAAAAATACAGATCGCTCCGGAAGGAATGTTGAAATCGGAGATATCAAGAAATTCAAGAGATGGATTTAGAAAAGAAGAACATTTGATGCTCAAGTTGACTCATATCATTGTGTGAATACTATATATTTACTGCAGTATAAATATAATTTGTCTCAGGTCGCAGGCATGAACTTAGTCCGTTTTATTGCAAACCTGGCCCTACTTACCCAAAAAAAATCCTGTCACGCCCTGCTTACCAAAAAAAATCCTGTTATGCCTTGCTTTCTAAAATACGCGAAAATAGAGTCGCTACAAAGGTCGGCGACATATGTACGCGAGAAAAATACCCTACGTACATACGCTAAGCTTAAAGTAGCCTGAACAAGTTAAAAAATCTACTATGATAAATCAATATCACTGCAATATGACATATAAATATTTAACACAATGATAGCAGATGAATAAAAAAAATAAAATGGCAACTGGATGCGATAAAGATAGAATTAGAAAATAACATGAATAAAAGAGAAGAATATCTATAATCAAGAAAAGAGAGACTCCAGCTCTTCATAACGTGTACAATCACACGAACACATGAACAATATAAGAAGGTGTCCAAATATCCTTGACGTGCGAATTCAGAGTCGTCAGAAGCGACTTAGTGAGTGTGTGTGTAAAGGTAAAGGTGTTCGTGCATAAAACAATGAAAGCAATAACATGATAAACTGAAATAAAGATAACATAATAATCAATATTAAGAACAAAGCTTATGAACGATCTCATGACGAAAGGAAACAACTAATGTCAAGATGTGCAACTTAGCATATATCACTAGTCTGGTATACAATCTGGTCATGAGTTGGATGGGTTATATTTATTGGATAATAAGATATGGGTTGGAAAAGAAAATCAATTAGGAGTAATACCAACAATAAAATAATAATAATAATAATGCTAATAATAATATATAAAATATCATACATACATATACTTGTATAAATGCAATTCAAAAAAAACATATACGCTTAATATGAATAAACATGTATTTATACACATGTATAAAATAAATTAATCAATAATAATAAGTAATCTAAATAAAATTAATAAAAGTAGAAATATAGTATTATTAGTTAGGAGATATTACAGAACCTATAAGCATATCTTGATAAAGAGTTAGCTATGTACTCTCTTTGTTCGGGAATAGTAGTCTGTTTTTTTTGTCAAAATTTTGTCTTAAATTTGTAGTCTATTTTGAATTCCAATTTTACTTTTACATTTCCAACGCTTTTTTATCATTCCCAATATACTCTTATCACTCCCAATACTACTTTTAACATTCCCAATATAATTTTATCATTCCCAATACTGTTGTGATTAACACCGATATGACAAGATAGAAACAGCGAGTTGAAGGTTTGGTAGCGAAAGCGAATGTGTAGAAGATCTACCACAAGTAAGAAATCGAGACAAATCACTACACAAAATAAAACACCAGATTTAACGTAGTTTCGCAAGAGTGCCTACGTCCACGGGGAGGAGGGGAGAAATTTTATTGAAAACAGAGAAGAAAATACATGAGTTACAAAAAATATCTCTATCTCATTCTTTACTTTCCTTGACTTACTTTCAAAGGCCACCCCAAGGTATTTATATATGAACCTAGGATGATCCTAGTCTAACCTAAACTTCAACAATACAATCAATACTGCGTCAGAGAAAGAAGAAAAACCTGAATCCAACTCAAACTGAAAATATAGCCAGAAAAGAAAACTACCAGACCCGATATTAGTCTACTATAAATTGACTAATAATGTGCATTAGTCGACTATAAGGGATTATTAGTTGACCACTCTGAAAAAAAGTCTGAGAACTCAACCCTCTGTTGCAAGCTTTAGTCCACTAGACCCAAGTATAAGTCGACTCGACTAAAACATAAGTCGGCTCGACTAAAACATAAGTCGACTAATAAGTCTTATAAGTCGACTTATAATATGTACAAGTCATGTGCATGCCCGTGCTTGATTTCTGAAGTTTGTAACAAGTCCACCTGAACCTGAATTCTTCTCCAATGAATATGTTACACTCAAAATACTAACAATCTCTACCTTGACTCATGTTCATTCAGTCCCTTTGTAGAAATTGGCCTCCACATCATTCACCATGCTCTCTCTCCCCCTTTTGTGACTTCACATGGCTCCCACCCAAGAGCATGTTTTCCACTTTACCTTTGGAGAGCCTTGATGAAGTT
Source organism: Agave tequilana (assembly GCA_038442645.1). Lineage (NCBI taxonomy): Eukaryota > Viridiplantae > Streptophyta > Magnoliopsida > Asparagales > Asparagaceae > Agave > Agave tequilana. Next base: position 18,058 of record JAVJIF010024387.1, on the reverse strand, counting down.
CAGCGATGCTCTGAATTTCTTCATCGAAATGGTCTTTGTCATCATGTCCGCTGGATTCTTCTTTGCACTGATCTTCACCAAGTCGATCATCTTATCATCTACGACCCATTGACGTAGCTTATGATATGTCGCATCAATGTGCTTCGTTCGCTTATACATGTGATTCTTAGTAAGCTGAATAGTATTTTGACAGTCGCAATGAACCCGAACAGAATTCTGCATCATACCAAAAGTCTCGACCAATCATCTCAACTACAAAGCTTCATTTGATGCCTCAACTGCAGCCATTTACTCTGCCTCTGTCGTTGAAAGAATAATAATATTTTGCAACTCTGCCTTTCAACTAATGACGCACTTAGCTGCCGTAAACACATAGCCCATCATAGATTTTGCAGATCAAGATGTCCTGCATAATTTACTTAAATATAGCCTTGTAATATCATAGGCTTCTCAGTTTTCAATCTTTGAAACATCAAGCCTAGTATCGTAGTTCCTCGCAGATATCGTAGCACCCACTTTACTGCTTTCCATTATTACTTTCCTAAATTTGACATAAACTTACTTACTGTACTAACTGCATAGGCTAAGTCAAGCCTAGTGCTGACCATAGCATACATGAGTGATCCCACCACACTAGCATATGGTATTTGAGACATTTCCTCCTCATCTTTCGTGATTGTGGACACTGCTTGGAGGATAATTTGAAGTGACCTGCCAGGGGGTGGTGACTGGGTCTTGCTTCTATCATGTTGAATCTTTTCAACACCTTGAGAGCGTAATTCTCCTGGGATAGCCAAAGTCTGCATGTGGCTCTATCTCGAGTGATCTCTATACCTAAGATCTTTTTGACTTCTCTCAAATCCTTCATGTCGAATTTCTTCTTGAGCCGAGCTTTAAGCTTCTGAATATGTGTCTTATTTCTTACAACAATCAGTATATCATCCACATATAACAAATATATCGCATTATCATTCTTTTAGAAAGAGATACAATTATCATATTCACATCAGTTGTATCTGGTATTGATCATAAAAGAGTTAAACTACTTGTACCACTGTCTGGGAGACTGCTTAAGTCCGTAGAGGGACTTATTTAGAAGACACACTTTATTTTCTTGACCTTCCTGAATATAACCTTTAGGTTGCTTTATGTATATCCTCTCCTCCAGTTCACCGTGCAAAAATGCTATTTTGACACCCATCTGCTCCAACTCTATCAAACTGAGCTACCATCGCTAATAACATCCGAATAGATGTATACTTGACTATAGGAGAAAAGATCTTACTTTAATCAACACCCTCCTTTTGAGCATATCCCTTAGCAACTAACCATACTTTGTATTACTCATTGTCCTTATGAAAGACCCATCTGCAACCTATTGCCTTGGACTCCTTTGGAAGATCTATCAATTTTCATGTTTGATTTCTATCCAAAGACTCCATCTCCTTCTCTATGGCTGTAATCCACTTATCATGGTCATCTGCCTCGATTACCTCATTGTAACTATTAGGATCACATGTTTCTATTACTAGTTCGAACGAGACATGATCATCTTCCCAGTCATACCTTGTTGGTGGCATCGTAAGATCGCCTCAATGGTCTAGGTTGCTCTTGAGTAGCCTCATGTTCATCTCCATCTGAATCTGAGGAGTCCTCATTTGACCCGTCAGGCCTTTTAGCTCTCTTTGAGAACTTAACTATCTTTTTCTAAGTATCTGCTGAACTGTTTGGAACTCTACGTTGCGCTTTATCCTCCGTCTCTGACTTTTCATGCAACATTGATTCTTCGTCAAAGACCATATCTCTACTAGTAAAGGATCCTAAAGTCTGAAACCCTTCACTACTTTGGTGAACCCGATGAAGATACACTTCTTAAACGTGGACACCAGTTTGTTCCTTTTCTGACTATCAACTAAACTATACACGGTGCAACCAAAAATCCATAAGATTGAATAATCTACAGACTCTCCTTGCTATCTCTCCTCTGAGATCTAAAGATCAACGACTATTGATGACCTGTTTACATGATAACACACATGATTCACCGCCTCTATCCTAAATTCTTCTGACATGTCAGCCTATAACTTGATGTTGTGGCATGCGTTGTAAGTGTCCGATCATGCGTTCTGCTACTCCATTCTGTTTTGGTCGCCCTGAAATATTTAACTAGTATTCGATGCCCTTACCTGGTAAGTAAGCTTTGAATTCCATGAAGATGCACTCGCCTCTATTGTCGGCCCTCAAGGCTTTCACCTTACGCCTCTTCTGATTCTCTACCATTGTTTTTCATTCCTTGAACTTCTGAAATACTTTCAATTTTTTCTTCAAGAAGTATACTGAAACTCTCCTGGAGAAGTCATTTACGAACATAATATAGTACTTAGCACTTTCGATGGATGATACCGGCGAAAGTCCCCACACATCCGTGTCTATGAGATCTAGCGAGCCTTTTATCTTGCGCTGTGATGTCGAGAAAGTTACTCTGCACTATTTACCCATAATGCAAAATTTACAAAGATCGAATTTGTAATATTTAATACCTAATAGAGCACCCTTTTTGTGTAGAATTTGAAAATCTCGCTCGCTCATTTGTCCAAGATGCATGTACCAAAGTCTTGTAATATCCTCCTTTTCCTTTGTTGTTGAAGCATCACTAATAATAATACTTCTTTTCATCTTGTGCAAGTTTGCTATGCGTTCCCCTTTAAGAATCGTCATGGAACCTTTGGTAACTTTGATACATCCCTCTGCACCTGAAAACTTGTGTACTTGAGCTTACAAAACTCCCAACGAGGGAAAATTCTTCCTTAAATTTGGAACGTGACGCATGTTCGTAAAGATTCGAACTTGTCCATTAAATATCCTCATACGGATGTTATCAATACCAACTGTCTTGCATACGACATCGTTGCCAATCAGGAGAGAACCTCTATCATAGAATTTGTAAGTACTGAATCACTCTCTTTAACACTTGAGAATTAGTTAGTAAATTTTCCGGTGTTTGGATATTATTGGGAAGTGTGATTTGAAAAATGTTATGTTTTTATTCGGTTTTTAGATGGTAATGTGGAAGTAAAAAGTTGACCACAAAGTTGACCACAAAATAATATTAAAATAACAATTAATTATGAAAAAATAAAATTGGACTGTAATTAAAATATAAGTGAGATTTACAAATTGAATTATAATTTAAATATTAGTGAGATTTATATGACCACAAAATTAACTGTTTTAGGTTATAAACTATTGCAAATGAGATTTACATGACCACAAAATTAACTGTATCACCTTAAAAGTGAGGAAATGATTATATAGAAAAAAAAATTTCTTTTTCGATATTTGAATGAACAATAAAAATGAAAAATGAGACATTCCACTTCCTCGTGCATCAAAACAACCCTCATGGTAATACTTTGCTGTGAGCAAAAATTTGACGTTCTTCCGCTTACACTGCAATATGACTTGTTATCCAAAAAGTTAAAAAAATTAAAAAAAAAAATTATCGAATACATAATCATATAGAAGTGGGTGGATTAATTAAAGTTTTTCCATTTGGTGAACTTCCTTAGTTGGAGGGTCAAAATCATACCACATCGCCCGCCATCTCAAGTGTCATGGTGACCATCTTCTCCCAGTAACACCAACAGCAACATATGAAGCAATTATAAGGATTTTCAATTCCTTTTTTTCCCCCCTGAAGTACTAATAAACTACGACAATAGGATCGCGAGATGATGTCATCTGCAAAGTTATATTCATCGGAGGATGACTGTAGCTAGATATAGTAAAAATAGTGAAAAAGTTGGTACGAGAAAACGTCAATTCATATATAGAGGCAATATCTGCCCCCCCTCTCTCTCTCTGTCTCTCTCTCTCTCTCTCACATGCACATATGTCTACGTAGGACTCCCAAATTATCTCAATGAGACCACAACCGTGCCAAAGTGTGTGTGGATTAGCGTGGGGTGCGCGTGTGCGTGGGAGGGGGTGTCTAGGATTGTGATTTAAATACATTATGAAGACAGACGAAACTTCAAAAATTAAGAATTAACAACTTTGCATAATTAGTGCACATGACTAGTCGACTAATGATCAAGGATAGTCGACTAATGACGACTTAGTCGACTAATGACATCTCAGAAGTCAACCAATGGCATAAAAAGAAATAAGTACATCTCAGTAGTCATCTGTATAGTCGATTAAACAGAAAAGAGGCACATTAAGTTTGATTGTTGGATTCGCAAGATGCTAATGTCACTGAACTGATCGAAGGAGATGAAGATAAGTGTGACGTTCTATCTGCTATAGACAGATCGGTCAGTAACAAAGATAGACTATTGACTCTTGATGTTCACAACATATCAGTTTCAATAAGAAGATATTCTCCTCATACACTTCGGTTCAAAGAGGAGAACTCTTCATGGGAAATTCTGCTATGAGTAAGGTGATTGGAGAAGAAACAATTCAATTTTGTTCTCATGATGAATGCGACACTACTCTTCAAGGCGTTCGTCATGTTTCCGAATCAAGGTACAATCTCATCTCACTTGGAGCCCTATATTGAGTAGGGTTCAATTTCGGTTGTGAAGGTGATCTTTTAGAAGTTTTCAAAGATGCCCAAGTGAAGTTTCAGGCCGAGCGTTCCGGCAATATTTTTATGTTGCGAAATTCAGAGGTTACAGATAGTAGATTGTAGTTATCCTCAGCTTCAAGCTCGGAATTGTGGAACAAGCATAGACTACAATGGTTTCAAGGTCGGATGTTCAGTTTTATCCCGAAGACGGATTGGGACTAGCGGCGCCAACGCACAAGAAAGAAATTCATATCATTACTCCTGCATTGGAGCAAATTCGCATAAATCTTGCGTGAATTAAAGAGATCATTGGGTGATCAAGTTCATGTCAGACCTGAACTTTTTCGATCAATCAAGTTGTGAATGCAGGGTGTAATAGCCCTGATTTTAAAAAATAATTAATATTTTAATATTCAATTATTAGATAATACTGGTTTTAATTAATCTGAATGTATTATATCTGAGATCCATTTTTTTAAGTCCAGATTTATACTTTAAATCCGGATTAATGAGATAATATCCGAAAATTAGAATCAATAACTCTGACGATAATTATATCACTCAATTTGATGGAATCTATATGAAATGGGGAATAAATAATTTTTTTGTATTCTAATTATACTAAACTGGTGAATACAAGTTATTTATATAAAATACATTTAAATCAGATCCATACATGGGATGGTGTGTATATATACATATATAATTATCACCAGAGTTATCCGGTAATTAGAATCGATAACTCTGGTAATAATTATATAAGTTATTCATGTATAAGTGGGTAATATTTTAAGTGGGTATACATGTATATACATATATGTATTATACTAAATGAATACCAAAATAAAATAATGAGTGAGTGGAACAGAGTTGGTATGAATGGGAAAGGGGAGTGGTGAGGTGGTTTTGCAAGAGAAATTTTGGGAAAAATACTTAAGAAAATAAATTAGGGATTTAATTCATTCTCAACATCACTCACTCTCTCTCTCTCTCTCTCTCTCATATTCTCCTTCCGTCAACCTCTCTCCTCTCCCTTGCTCTGGTGGCCTGCGCCAGCATTAGACGGTGAAAAGAGCAGGCCGACCAACACTCGACAGCGACAAGAGCAGGCTGGCGACAACCCACCACCACCACCACCATTAACATCATCATTCCCATCATCCTCTTCATCTCCATCTCCGTTTCTCTCTCTATGGGTGGCCACATACAGCTTGGGAGGGGCGACGGTGCCAGCATCAGAGTGGCGGCTGAGCTACAGTGGCGCCCAGGTCAGAGATGGTGTCCAGGGACAGCGATGGCCATGGGAGGAAGAGGGAGGAGTGTTGTGCTGTTTGAAGAAGAAGATAAGATAGGTTGTGGGTTTTTGAGTTTGGGTTTCAGTTTCAACTTGATAACTAGAACCTGATTCATTTGACTTAAAGTAAGATAAAGTTATATTTAAACCCCCTGATGAATAAATATTTAAATTTTGGACATTATAATTACAAAACTAACTCAAAATTATCGCTTTGATTTCCGGTCGATATACAGGCCATCTGGAGTCGGATTTGGACGATTCTTGAGCCTTGCGATCGTGGAGAAGAGAGCTACACATTTGCCATACTAATTAATGAGATTGGGCAAAGATGAGTGGGATATCTAATAAGTTGGATTTAATTATATAATAATCATTAATGTGATTTTCTTATAAATAAACAAACTCATCAAATGTTGAATTCTGGAGTATGGTATACGAATGTATTGCCAAAATTAAATATTAAACTTATATCACTAAATATATGATCCGCATAGGTATTATTATTATATGTGATGATGGTGTTATACACGACATGGACATATATCTATGAGTACATGATGATAACAATAATAGAATGTTGAAACATTATTTTTATGTAGCGTGCACACATATCCATGGATATATGAAAGGTATAACTCTGTTTGGAAATGAAATTCATATGTGGTGTATACATGTATCCACGAATATATGATGATAATAACTGAATACATAATACTTGTACTATCACACGTCAAGTAAGTGTATTCATAAATGAGCTATAACGCCCCGCGACTACGGAGACGTTACTGCAACGTATATGCCCGGGGTGAAAATATCCTAACATATATGCGCTAAGCATTAGTAAAGATAAGAAACAGAGTGCCAAAGTATATGGTATATTATACATGCCAACAAAAGAGTACAATTACAAAATTATCACAAGATGTGGCATAATATTACAAGCATATTACATCACTATGAGGCACAAAAGTAAGATTTACAATACAGACAATACAAACGGATGCTCATGAGCTACAAGAGAAATCTCACGAGCCGATCAAGAGGAACTGGATAGGAAGAAGCAACAACCACTCAGTTTGCTCCATAAGGTAAGCTTTGATCCTCGGTGGAAGGATCCACTTCAGCCCAAGCTTTAGGATTTGAACATACAGATCCAGGGAAGTCAGAAAGCTACCGAATGAGTGGTAAAATACGTGCCAAGTGGCGTGTACAAGAAACACACGTGTATTGATAAAACTGACTTAGAAAAGCATGTATCGAAAATCATGTTGTGAGCATACATACAAGTAGGAAGTGAGGCATTAAGTAATGTGTTATATACAGAAGTAGGCAAAACTAGTTGTACAAGCTCGATTGACATATGCATGAGATTAGTATGTCGAGAGGATAATCCAAACAAGGAAACCCTCATATATATACTATATACCTCATGTCTCCATTGACTGAGTGCATACAACTCGAGCTGCCCTCAAATAACAGAATAAGAGAACAATATGAGCAGGTACCGTGAAGTATATCGGGTATCCAAGTCACGCAGACAAGCAAGAAGCAGTAAATATAAATGATAACCAAAGAGTCCGTATAAAATCAGGAGTAATCAAGTCAGAAGGTTAAGTACAATAGTACAAGTGTATTACCAAGAAAGAGACAAGCATTGTATTACACTAGTGGCGATCAAGATATAAGAATAGTAATAATAATAATAATAATAATAATATATAATAATTGATAAATCTAAATTAAAATCTAACAAACGCAAAATCCGATAAATACAAAATCCGATAAAATCAAATATGGGCAAAACTATTTGTGCAACTCAGTTTATGGCCTCATGAGATTAGTACATCGACGGGATAATTCAAACTAGGAAATCCTAAATATAAACCTTATATCTCATATCACTGTAATCTGAATGTATACAATCCGATTTGCAAAATGACAAGAAATCTGATAAAACACCAACGAATTATCATATTAGCATTCTATTATTATTACTCGTCCAACCTATATATCTAGATATATGTCCTGGCATACGTTCCAACCAACATACATTCATATATGAGTAAGTTGAGTTTGGTTATTGGAAACTGACAAGGAAATCAACGAATTATTTTTATAGTGGGTCCTGTGCATACTAGGGACCACGGCCTAGGATGTTCCGTCACTGAGGTATGAAACCTACCGCGAGGCATAGGAAGGAGATCTTATTGTATGCCTAGGAAGGAGGTGTAATCGGAATGTCATTACACCTCACGGAACACAAAGAGGCCCACAAATAGAACCGACATTTTAATTGCATAGCATACCTAATGCCACTATAAACACAATCACAGATTGAGGTCCATCAGTTTATCCTAACCCAGTATAAGTTGTTCTTTTTATTACCAATTATTATATAATTATCAATTTACATGAAAAGTAGGAGTATGACAGGTACATGAATATAGGAAGTAAAGGGATATAACATGATAATAGTTTTGAAGTTTTCGTAATGTAATAATCATGAGTCAAGTGATAACATAGCAGATGTAAGGTGTCAAGTGATCAACATAGCAAGTATTATACTATCGTGTAATAAAATACAAAAAAATGGTACATATACAGAAGATTGGTACGAATACCCAAAAATAATAAAGTTTTTAAAAATAGTTTAAGTAAAAAATTCAAACTCTTCACAACTATCAAGAAAAGAATAATAGTTAAATTATTTACTTATCCAGACGGGGTTGGTCAAGCTGGAACAAACCAAGGTTGTGTTGGCATTACATCGGGTACACAACAGAGCTTGGCTCCTGGCAGAGTTAGCATGTAGTTTTAAATGCTAAAGCGCTCGACGACGCTAACGCTCGCGGCGAAGTGACGTATGAACTTCCTGAAATCACCTAGAGGGAGGTGAATAGGTGAAGATGCTAATCAATGCACAATTTAAAAATGAGATGATGCAACGATCACTCAAAATAAGATTAGAAGTCGGATACCCCATGAAGGGCTCTTAACTCCTTCCTCGTGATTCCTCTAAATAAGAGTTTGAGGTGCACAATGTAATCTTGTTGTGAGAGTATAGATAGACAATATGAGAATGAATGAATAGAGAGTAAGAAACACAAGTAAACCAATCGCAAATACAGATATTTATTTCGAGGTTCGAGCACCCAGCTCTACGTCCTCGCCTTCACCCAGAAGGATTTTCGATCCACTAGAATTTCCACAAAAGATTATAATCACTAGGGAGCATCCAACTCCTCAATCACACTCCTCTAGTTCAGAGGTAGTGTAGCCATAAATACAATAATCACTTAGTGATCAAAAGACCATAAACTCTCTTTTAAAAACTTTTCTTTACAAACCCTGGAGAATAATATGTAGGATTGAAGCTCAAGGTTTATAAGTGAAAAATAAAACAAAATAGAAGAGAGATTTGATTCAAAAACTTCAGAGAAAAATCAGAAATTAGAGCACAAAACTGAGAGTAAAAACTTCTTTCAAGAATACTCAAACTTTGATTTCTTTGTAAATGTTGTGTTTCTCCTCAACCCCATCCACCCCTATTTATAGGATTTAGGTAGGGATTAAAGGGTAATTGATTATTTTGACTAATCAGGAAGAATATGACCAAAAATCAGCCTAAAACCACATTTTAAGATTAAAACCATATTTTAAAACATGTTTAAAAAATTAGCCGTTTGGTAGAAAAATCACTCACGGTCGACCGGCCGGTCGAACGGTTTTCAAAATTTTCTGACCGTTGGCTGACTCCGGTCGACCGTCCCAAACTGAGAGTTTGGGTCATTCAGTCGGTCAACCGCTCGGTCGACCGTCATGGGGTCCGGTCGATCGCCCGGTCGACTGGGGAACGTGCACACATGTACACCCCATGGGTCAGAACTGCAGTTGACTGCGCGGTCGATCGTTCTGACTTGTAATAGAGCCGGTCGACCGCCAGGTCGACCGCAACAAGTTAAAGGCTGAAATCTTAGTTAGAAATGATTTGAAGATATGTTTATATTTAAAAGGATTTTTATAAGGGCTCTGTAAAATACAATAGGCTAAGTATATGCATACTGAAATAGTACTACAAAGTATTTTAAGCAAGAGTAAAAAATAATCTTTTTAAAACACGTGCAATTTTGTATGTGTAGGACATTTTGAGCTTCAATACTATATACTATTCTTTAACAAACTAACAACATAAAGTTCTATAGGATGGCGTCTCTGAACCGCGTTACTTAGCTAGAGTCTCCTCTCCTGTGAGTGAGTCCTCTTGCGCCATCAACCTTGCAACATGTTTTAGACGCTTGAGCCATCAAGACTAGTACAAATCTGAAATTCATTCTAGAATCTCTATTAGTACCAAATAGTTTTTATATGGTTTGTTATCATCAAAACGCATAAAATGGAGAGTGTAACCTTTGGGCCAACAATCTCCCCCCTTTGATGATGACAAAACATATAAGCTATGAAACAATATATAGAAGGGAGGTAAAATCTCCCCTCAAATAATGCTATATTAAACAAGTATACTTTACTAAAGCATGAAACCATAATGAAAGAATAAACATGAAAACATATTCTTTGATATAAAACAACCTTATTATTTGAGAACAAAAAAAAAACACAAACACAAACACAAACATAAACACAACATCAAAAAAAAAAAACACAAATACAAACATAAACACAACATACATAAACGCAACATTATAAAGACAAACATAACACAAGCACAAACATAAACACAACATACATAAACACAACATTATAAAGACAAACATATTTCTCCCCCTTTTTGTCGTACATCAAAAAAGGATATATTAGTATGAAACATATTCTTTAGTCAATAACACAAATATTTAGTTCACCACATATAAAGGAAAATCTATTGAAATCAAGTGGTTTAGTGAAAATATCAGCAAATTGAAAATCAGTAGAAACGTAATCAATATCAATATCACCTTTCTCAAAATGATCTCTAACAAAGTGATATCTAATCTTTATGTGCTTGGTCTTACTATATTGATTTGCATTCTTAGTCATATGAATTGTACTAGTATTATCACAAAATATTTTAATATAGTCATAATGCAAATCATAATCAAGGAGAGTATGTTTCATCCAAAGGACTTGAGCACAACATGCCTCAGCTGCAACAACTCCGCCTCGGCAGTTGAGAGGGCTACCAAATTTTGTTTCTTGAAAGATCATGAAACAAGACAATTACTAAGAAATTGACATGTTCCACTAGTACTCTTCATATCCACTCTACAACTAGTATAGTTGGCATCCGAAAAACTCGTCATTGAGAATTGTCCGGTCTTCGGATACCATAGACCCATTCCTATAGTGCCCTTAATGTATTGAATAATGCGTTTTATAGCAATCAAGTGGGATTCTTTAGGACAAGATTGGAATGTGGCACAAAGACACACACTAAACATAATGTTTCGCCTACTAGCCATTAAACACAACAATCTACCAATCATGCTTCTATATAATCTTATGTCTACACTCTTACCTTGGTCATCCTTGTCAAGCTTAGTTGTCGAGCCATGAGAGTGTTGCAAGTTTTTTAGTCTTCAAGTCCAAACTTCTTGATGAGTTTCTTAGTGTACTTGATTTGACTAATGAAGATCTCATCACTCCTTTGCTTGATTTGGAGTCCAAGAAAATAGTTCAATTCACCCATCAAAGACATCTCAAATTCATGTTGCATACATGATTCAAACTCCTTGCAAAGTAATTCATTAGTAAAATCAAATATTATATCATCAACATATATTTGTACAATAAGAATGTCACTACCAACATGTTTAGTAAATAATGTGGTGTCTACTTTGCCCTTAACAAAATCATTTGATATATGAAAAGTAGAAAGTCTTTCATACCAAGCTCTTGGAGCTTGTTTTAAACCATACAATGCTTTATCTAGTTTGAAAACAAAATTTGGATGTATATGATCAACAAAATTGGGGGTTGTTCAACATATACTTCTTCTTCAATAAAACCATTTAAAAATGCACTTTTTACATCCATTTGAAAAAATTTGAAATTTTTATAGGATGCATAAGCTAGTGTGATCTGTATGGCTTCTAACCGTGCTAGAGGTGCAAAGGTTTCCTCAAAGTCGATTCCTTTAACTTGGGTGTAACCTTGGGCTACTAACCTAGCCTTATTCCAAACAATATTTCCTGACTCATCCAACTTGTTCCTAAAAATTTACTTAGTACCAATTGTTGGTCTATCATGGGGTCTAGGAATAAGATGCCAAACTTGGTTGCACTCAAATTGATTTAGCTCTTCTTGCATAGCAAGTAACCAATATGAGTCACCCTCGGCTTCGAGGATGTTTTTGGGTTCAATATGAGATATGAATGCATAATGCCCACACAAATCATGGAGTTTGGAGTGAGTGGTTATCCCTTTTAATACATCACCTATGATGAGATCTTTGGGATGATTTGTGGCATATCTCTAATCTTTAGGAAGTGGTTGTGAGTGTTCCACTTCATCCCTTTGAACTTTACCATTAGGTTCTTACTTGTCTTCTTGGATGGGTGAGTCCTTCAAGGATATTTTCTCCATGTCCTCGCCTAAAGAGTCAATCTCTGCAACATTCTTAACAAATGCATTAGATTCCTTAAATTTAACATGAATAGATTCTTCAATTGTAAGAGATGATTTATTGAACACTCTATATACTTTGCTAGTACTAGAATAGCCAACAAAAATTGCTTCAAAAGCTTTAGCATCAAATTTGCCCAAATTATCTTTGGTGTTCAAAACAAAACATTTGCATCTAAAAACTCTAAAATACGAAACATTTGGTTTTCTCAAATGATAGATTTCAAAGGAAGTTTTGAAAGTATTTTTACATAAGCAAATTCGGTTCGATATATAGTACGCGGTGTTTACGACCTCGGTCCATAAGTATTGAGGGAGTCCGTATTCACTTATTATGATCCTAACCATTTCTTGAAGAGTTCTATTCTTCGTTCAACTACTCCATTTTGTTGTGGAGTTCTAGGACATGACATTTCATACTTAATTCCATTATCATTGCAATAAGTCATAAATAGTTGGTTGACAAACTCACCACCTCTATCACTTCTTATGCGCAAAATTGAAAATCCTTTTTCTTTTTCAACCCTTTTTCGAAAAATCTTAAAATGTGAAAAAGTTTGATCTTTATGCTCCAAAAAAAAAATCCATGTAAAACGAGAGAAATCATCGACTAAAAAAAAACATATCTATTTTCATTTAAACTTTTAGTTTTAGTTGGTCCCAAAAGATCCATGTGGATCAATTCTAGTGGCTAGATGTCATAATATCCTTAATTGATTTGAAAGAGGACTTGGTTGTTTCCCAAGTTGGCACGCACCACAAATGCGGTCCTTTTCAAACTACAAATAAGGAATACCCTTCACCGATTCCTTAGAATTGATTCTAGAAAGATAATCTAAAAAAGCATGGCCTAATCTTCTATGTCATAACCATGAAATCTCATCAAAAGCATTTAAACATTTTGTAGTGCAATTCAAATTAAGCATATCAATAATGTAGACAATTTTTCACGAAATCCAGTGAGAATATATTCATTGGTTTTACAATCAAAAATTTTGCAAGAAGATTCATCAAAATAACTTTGAGACCACGATCACATAGTTGACTAATATTAAGTAAATTATGTTTAAGCCCATCAACAAGAACTACATTTTCAGTTAAAGGAGATGTACCAATCTTGATGTTACCTATATCGAAGATGGTGCCGTTGGAGTCATCTCCGAAGGTGACGGTGCCACCTTCAACGTACCTCGATAGGGTTGCAAATTGTTGATGTCCCATGTCATATGCCTTGAGCACCATTATCAAGATACCACCGCTCCTTACGTCTTGAAGTCTTGGTGTGTACCTATATCAAATAATTTAAAGGTTGATTTTGGTACCCATATTTTTTTGGTCCTAATACGTTAGTGTTTCGTACCCAAACATGATTATCCATACTATTTATATGATTATAACAAAATTTGGCTAAATGATCATTCTGGTCACAATAAGTACATTTATAAATTCTTTCATATTTAAAAGCATAATGAGCATGTGGTTTATGAACATGTAATTTGTGAGTAAGGGGTGTTTTAGCATGATTGACATATGATGTGTTGGCATGATGAACATGTGGAGTTTTAGCATGAGATGGTTTATCATGTTTAACGTGTGGAGTATGCATGTGTTTCTTTGAAAACATTTCTTCTAATTTATTATTGTTCAAAGCACATTCTTTTAAAATATTTCTCAAATCTTATTCTAGTTTTTAACATAAAAAGCTCATTTTCATCAATTTTACAATATTTAGCTTTGCATGCAACTCTATAGGCATTAAAATCTCTTGTGTTGAAATAATAGTGGAAGATAATTCATCTTTTTCTTTTGAAGAAATAGCAATTTGATTTTTAAGCATTTCATTTTCTTTTTCAATCTTAAACAATCTTCCTTCTTAGAATCAAAATTTTCTGAAAGTTCAATGAAATCTTGTAATAACACTTCTTTACTTATTTCACTATCATCATAAGATGGTTCGGAAGATACCTTAGGTGTGTTTGTCATGAAACACATGTTAGCCGTGTCAATTTCATCTTCGAATTCACTTTCCGAATCCCAAGTGGCTTTGAACGCCTTCTTTACAAACGGATTCTTTTTCTTTATGGAGGAAGATATCTTGTTTTTGAAATCTGGACATTCGGCCATGATGTGTCCAGGTTTCTGACAGTTGTAGCATGTGATTTTCTTCTCCTCCTTCCCTTCTAATCGCCTTCTATGGTTGAGCTTTTTCTTGTGGTACATTCTTTTTATTATTTGCACAAGAAGAGATAGCTCTTCATCATCTTCTTCATCTTCTTCATCATCGTAAATGGTAGAGGTAGACTTGAAAGCAATAGACTTTTTCTTTTGAGGTGCCGCTTCTTTTCTAGCCTTTTTCTCTTTCTCATGAGTCTTAAGGTTACCAATAAGACTTATGAGCTTTATCTCGTATTTGTCGTTCAATTCCTTTAAGGTGGTAGCTTTGATTTTCCATGATGAAGGGAGTGCACGAATCACCTTACACACCTCTTGGTCGTTGTTGATTTCATCACCAAGAGAAGAAAGAGCATTTGTGATTTTAGTAAACTTAATAATCATATCATCAATCGATTCATTTTTTTACATTCTAAAACATTCATATTGAGAACGCAAGAGATCAATTTTAGCTCTCTTGACTTGTGATGTTCCCTCATGAGTGACCAATAAGTGTTGCCAAATCTCATAGGCGGACTTGCAATGGATAACCCGTGTTAAGTCATCCTCATTTAATGCTAAAAGTAAGACATTTTGAGCCTTCGAATTTGCATCAACTTCCTTGGAGGTAAGATCGGACCAATTGTCCTCCTCACTTACGGGTTCACTATAGGGCTTGGTCAATGACTTAGCATCTTGGCTACCTAGAGATTGCAAAATATGTTCATCCTAACTTTCCATATGGGAAAGTTAAGTCCATCAATTTGGGAGGGGTCTTAATGTTATCGACCATCTTTACTAGTGTATGATGAAGATATGAAAATAGTGATTAGCAATTTATAAGATCTCTCTAAGGATGTAAAGTTAAAAACTAGAGTCCTATCTCTGATACCAATTGAAATCACCTAGAGGAGAGGTGAATAGGTAAAAATGCTAATCAATGCACAATTTAAAAATGAGAAGATGTAACAATCACTTAAAGCAAGATTAGAAGCCGGATACCCCGTAAAGGGCTCTAAACTCTTTCCTCGTGATTCCTCTAAATAAGAGTTTGAGGTACGCAATGCAATCTTGTTGTGAAAGTATAGATCGACAATATGAGAATGAATGAATAGAGAGTAAGAATACAAGTAAATCAATCGCAAACACAGAAATTTGTTTCGAGGTTCGAGCACCCAGCTCTACGTCCCCGCCTTCACCCAGAAGGATTTCCGATCCACTAGACTTTTCATAAAGGATTACAATCACTAGGGAGCACCCAACTCCTCAATCATACTCCTCAAGTTCAGAGGTAGTGTAACCATAAATACAATAATCAGTTAGTCATCAAAGACCACAAACTCTCTTTTAAAAAACTTTTCTTTACAAAATCCTAGAGAATAATATTTAGGATTGAAGCTCAGGGTTTGTAAGTGAAAATAAAACAAAGTAGAAGAGAGTTTTGATTCAAAAACTACAGAGAAAAATCAAAGATTAGAGCACAAAAACTGAGAGTAAAAATTTATTTCAAGAATACTCAAACTTTGATTTCTTTGCAAATATTGTTGTGTTTCTTCTCAACCCCAGCCACCCTTATTTATAGGATTTAGGTAGGGATTAAAGGGTAAATGATTATTTTGACTAATCAGGAAGAATATGACCAAAAACCAGCCTAAAATCACATTTTAAAATGTTTTAAAAAACTAACCGTTTGCAGAAAAATCACTCACGGTCGACCGGCCGGTCGACCGGTTTTTAAAATTTTCTAACCGTTGGCTGACTCCGGTCGATCGCCCGGTCGACTGTCCAAAATCGAGAGTTTGGGTCAGTCAGTCGATTGACCGCTCAGTCGACCGTCATGGGGTCCGGTCGACGCCCAGTCGACCAGGGAACGTGCACACATGCACACCCCATGGGTCAGAACTGTGATCGACCGCACGGTCAACCGTTCTGACCTGTAATAGAGCCGGTCGACCGCCCGATCGACCGCAACATGTGAAAGGCTAAAATTTTAGTTAGAAATGATTTGAAGATATGTTTATATTTAAAAGGATTTTTGTAAAGGCTCTATAAAATACAATAGGCTAAGTATATGCATACTGAAATAGTACTACAAAGTATTTTAAGTAAGAGTCAAAAATAATCTTTTAAAAACACGTGCAATTTTGTGTGTGTAGGGCATTTTGAGCTTCAATACTGTATACTATTTTTTAACAAACTAGCAACATAAAGTTCATAGGAAGGCGTCTCTGAATCACGTTGCTTAGCTAGAGTCTGCTCTCCTATGAGTGAGTCTTCTTGTGCCATCAACCTTTCAACATGCTTTAAAACGCTTAAGCCATCAAGACTAGTACAAACCTGAAATTCATTCTAGAATCTCTATTAGTACCAAATAGCTTTAATATGGTTTGTTATCATCAAAACGCATAAAATGGAGAGTGTAACCTTTGGGCCAACACTTCCAGCTAAAGCTCACAATGAAGCCACACTCGCGATGAAGCTAAACACAAACGGCGAAGCAGCATATGAATGCCAGGCTACGTAAGCGGTGAGGCTACGCAAGCGGCCAGGCTACGCTCGAAAGTGTTGGCTGTAAAGCGCTAGTTTTGGATCCCGACGAGAGCTATGTAGAAAATCCAAAGGTTAAGCCTGAAGGTCGAGTAGTAAAGTGGGGAGCATAATTAAACCATGCCTGATGAGGCTACACAATTAAGTTTGGTTCGCAGCGTACGACAAAACTAGTAAAACCCAGAGGGTTCAAGCTTGGAGACTGAGCAAAGCGGGAGCATAGGTAAACCATACTGATAAGGCTACATAATTAAGCTCGGCTCATAGCATACAGCGTAGCTAGGCTCCCGACGAAGTTAGAAAATCAAGAGGATTTAAGCCAGAGACTGTAGTATAAATCGTAGAGTGGTTGAACCCGAATGCTAACGACCACGAAGGGTCAGCCAAGCACAATAATAAATCATATTATAAGTAGTGTACAAGTACATGTATTAAATTATGCTATTACAAGTATTCATCACACCAATACAACATCACGTCGATACAAATACATCAGTCCATAGAAATACAACACAATCCCAAAATTACAAAATACACCCTTCGAGGCAAGGTAACACATAAATCGAGAAGCACTCACCTAAAATCTTGAAATACATCATAAATGCCAGAACTTTGAAAATCGTGCACGGGCATGTGTACGTGCAATCAACAGTGAGAGAGGAGAGAAAAATCGAAAGAGAAACAAAAGAGAGAGAGAGAGAGGACAAACAGCTCACGGCCAGGAGGCAGCATTGCCCCGGCCAGGAGAGGGCGGCGCGCTGTCTGCACTAGGGAGGAGGGGAGTGAATGGGAGGTGTGGTGGTGGACATGGAGATTTGGGGGGAGATTTTGGAGGTAGAAGATGGTGATGGAAAAATTAGAGATCGAGATGG